>JAHZMX010003050.1:0-16666 GCA_027743895.1 Seira musarum
TTTACTCAGCTACGTCCTTATTGCTCTTTTAACTGCACTAGTTTTTTTAACTTTACATCGGAGACGAATTTCTAGTCGAACAACTCGAACTCCTTTGGAATTTTCCATCATGTATAATTTTTTTACACACCACTTTATTAGTGTTAAACGTCTACTTCAGTTCCTCAAGGTGCATCAATCATGGTTTTAAGGAAAGGTTGCCTATGTAATTACTAATTCCTTTATAATCACAATCTTGTACTAATACGTTGTACCTTTTTTTCTTTTCAAGACCAGCGACACAAGCTGAAACAGAAAACGTGATCCTTTCTTCATATAAAACTGTCTTCGCCGTTAAATGAGAAAAAATTTGTGCGCATAATACAATTTAGTTTGAAGGAAATTTTTCTATCAGATAATAAATATGAACAACGATAATCTTCCATTCCACGGAAGAGGAGAACACGCCTATCGATGGATGGTCAATGCAAACGCAAATAACGAAGAACGTCCAATTTGGATGCGTTGTCAAGTTTGTAACAGGTTCTTTTTGCGTAAGAACCGAAGTCGTCATATACAGTCTCGTTATCATAGAGCGCGAGTCGGTGATGCCACTGGTAATGAAAGGGTTGGACTCCCAGCCATACCACGGTTTGGATTTGAAGACCCTCCATTCATGGTGGATGTAGGCTATGATAACGAAGGTCGACGGAGGATGAAATTTTGTCGATTGTGTGGTGAGACAGTGTTCACATCGAACGTAAACAGGCACGTGCAAAAACCCTTACACGTGAGACGCTTGAATGATGGACTTGATCTTCGTCAGGATTGGATAGGATTGATGTTTCTCAGATTTTTCCTATACAATCCTCCTCCGGTAGGAAAATTTTTATTCTTACGCATTTATCCAATTATGATTCTTCTGGATTAGGTTCTGAAATTAATTTGTAAATGGTTTACATTACAAGCTCGAGCAGCAAAACTGGAATCCGCAGAAACCTATTCGACAAAGACCGCACCATAATCCTAATCCTCAACAGGTCCCAGTGAATCCTCCTGATCCGGAACAAGGACAAGACAATGACAATGAAGATAATCAGGATAATTGAAGGAAGTCCATTTCACAATGAAAGCCGTTTGGGGAAAAAGTATTCACGGTCCCTTCAGACTTCAGACTGGCGACACAAATTTTGAACATGTTCTTCATAAATTGAAATAAATTCACGAAAAATCTTTTTTTTTTAATTCCTAAGAAAATACCGCTTATGCTTATCCAAGTGCCGCATTCATTGCATAAATTCATTTAAACTTTATTCAATTCTCATGGATTATTTAACCCACTCCACAAATTCGCAATTACCTTAAAGATATCAGCCAACCAAGATTATTTGTTTTCTAGACCCCATCTCATTTCCCTTCAATAATCGATTTCTAAGCTAGGTCTGGTCTGATTCTCTACACTGCACCCATAGCTCATTAAAAAGTAAGAACCGTTCTCCATTGTTAAAAAGGTGTTACTTCTACGTTCTACCTGTAAACACTTATCTAATACTTAGGTGCGGTTTATATAACATAAGCTATTATTGGAAAAATAAATAAAAAACAACTCAACTCTGTAAGCCTACTTGGACATGAAAAGTAATCAAGAAAAAAATTATTATTATTATTTAGACTGAAAGGCCACCTTTCCCACTTTCGGAAAAGAAGGCGTGGTTGTAGTTTATTCATTTGAAAGCTATCACCAAAAATGCAGTTTAGTCAGATTACAATTACTTTTGTAAGATAAAGTCATACATTTTCTCGCCTGTCAAGTTAAGCTTTGATTAAGCATCGTCATTAATCTGAGACGACATTGATTGATCGTAAAATTGTGGTTTGTGAAAGGTGCAAATAGCCCAAAGCGAACATTTTCATAAACCTCGAGTTATGTAATTTATTTTGGAATTTTACTACATTGATTAATGTTATGGTATGATGCAACGAAAGGAGTTCCTCGGGAAAGGTGAAAGCAATAAGGACAACGGAGTTGCATCAGTCCAGCTCAAAGTCAAATATGGGGATGGTGACTCAAAGCAAACAGTAATATCATAGTTATGTCACAATAATATTTTATGACAGATGTAGCATTAAATTTTGACTCATTAAAATTATCGTGTCTTTCTTCTGTGCAGTACTACGTAGCAATTCTGGATTCAATTCAAGCCATGATTTGGAAAGTCAGAGATTCGTTATCTTCGGAGAGGAATGTAGCAACGTTAGGATTGGAGGAGCAACAGGAAGAAGAACATTCAGAGGATATGAACGTTCAAATGAAAATTAAAAAGTTTAAAGAAAAAGCTCACCATGCAGATAGCATGGGTGGCTTCAGATACGAAGCTTTCCACATGGTTCTTGGAAAACCGGAAGTGGAGCAACCTGATGATCTCACGGTAAGGCTGAAGTTCTTTCTCATCGCTGGGAGGATTTTGGGGGTGCTCCCATTCACTGGGATTTTTAAGAAGTCGTACACGCAAATTTACTTCTAGTAAGTGTTACTGGAATTTTATTAAATTTTAAGAATATCGAAAGAGTAAAACATGTCTTCATTTCAGTCCAAAGAGTGCGGCAGCGATTCAATCAATTGCAACTTTTGTAGTTCTCGTGATAAATCTGGCGTTTGGTCTAGTGGACTTCTTCAATAGTAACAAACGGAATGCATTTGAAATTGCCCAGTCACTTCGAGGTTCTATTCAATTTGCATGGAGCTGCTTAATGTAAACCTAACATATTCAAATGATTTGGATAGTCATAGCCATGATGCACTTAATTTGACTTGATCAAATCCTAGATACCTGAACTTTTTGGTTCGTGGGAAAAAATTCCTTGGTTTATTTTACTACTGGGCCAAAACATCGATTTTTTACACAGTCGAAGATCGCCATTTGAAGCGTGATGTAACCTTCATTACAGTTGTCATTCTCGTATCTGCCATTATGGAAAATGCGGTTTTGCACTTGGAATATATTCGAGAATTGGATAATATAAGTGGAATACACTTTGAGAACAACACAATTGGAATATCGTCTTTAGAAACGTATTACCGTCGATCACATTATCATTGGGCTGTGCTGGTTACCGTTTCATGAGATCATTGCGATAATTGCCTTTATCCAGCATAAATGCATGTTGTATACCTGTAATCTTACTGACATCATGATTACGGTTTTTTCGAGGGCTATTTACTTTAAATTCAGGATGCTTTACAAACTCGGCTACGAACACCTCGCAAAACCGTTGAAGAGAGGACTGTCTTTGTCAAAAAGCAGCAAAATCATGAGTACTCAAAAACTTAAATAATTAGAAAATTATGACACAAATAAATTAAAATTGATTTATCATTTTGTACAGATAGACATGGGTGGTCCCAGCTCGCCCAAGATCATAAAAGGTTGTGTGACCTCTTGCATGAATTTGAAAGCTTCTTTTCCCCATTAATCTTTGGATCGTATGCCGTTAACATTTTCTACATTTGCGTCCAAGTGAGACCTTTTCTTATTTTTCCCTAAACTACATGGGCTTATAATTGACTTTTTTCTTTCAGCTTTTCGATGGGATATCAGTGGACATATCGGCGCATAGTGTGGTCAACTCTATTTACGCTCCATGGAGTTTCCTCCACATTATCTTGCGCGTTTATCTAGTCTCAATGTCTGCTGCAAGGATAAATTCATACGCGCATCAAATTCGTGCTGTACTCCAAGAGTGTCCTATCGAATGCTATACTCCGGAAGTAAATAAAACATCTACAAAATGTAGTTTTGCAGCACAATTTGTAATTTGATTTATAATTGTCTTTTGAACAGATTGCCAGGTTGGATAGGAAAGTCACTACTGGGCCAGAAATAGGCTTAACGGGATTTGGAGCATTCACAATTACGAAACCATTCATTTTAAAAATTATTTCAGTCGTGTTCACCTTCGAGATTGTCTTGTTGCAAGGAAAACCTTCATCTTCAGGCGCGGAGTGTTAGTAAGTCCTCAAGGTCATTTTGAAAATGGATTCAAAATCAAACAAAGAAAAAGTGAAGTTATTTGAATGTACGAACCTAATTTATGATGAACTTGTTAATAAAGAATCTTGCCATTGAATTGTATTGGAGAAGGCAAACAATGTCTTTTGCATTCGATGAAACTTTCTTTTTAACGATTTTTGTTAATATAATTCCTTCCCTTATAAAACTCTCGGAGATCGGGGCGAAGGCGGATTGTCTTTTAGTTTAGGCAGCTTGCACCCGTCCCACCGTTTATTTTCCAATTTTACATGGATAGGCATAATCATGAACCATCCCTCATAATCATTATTAACAAACAATGCAATTACAATTATAAACCAGTTTGATGTAAAGCCTTTCTTCATCTTCAAAATACACGACATTGTATAACTGAAATGCGCTATCCACAATTATCCTAGATAGCACAAATACTTTCTCACCTGTCATGTAATAAATACTTACGATTAGTCTAATAAGTTTGGAATAAGAACCATCATCATCAATATGGAAGGGCATTTTGTTATAATAATAATTATCACGTCATTTTTCTTTCATTTTGAGAACAACAATAAAACAAGTTCTTGGGGGTATGTGACGTGTATTTATATAGCCTTGGAGCAATAGAGCTACACCTTTACCTACACAAAGCTATTTAAATAATTGGTGCATTTATGATAGCAAGTGTTTTTGTCCCAAATTATCCGCCTGTCCTTGAAGTCCATCTTGCCTGATATTACAAAACAATTCTGGATTAAATTCGGAAAAGAATCATTATTTTTGGAATCCAGCAGTTTGCAACGTTGGAAGAATCTTCCGGGGAAATGAACGCTGAAGTGAAAGTTAAGATAAAGGCTCGCTCCCACGTGATCCTAGGGGACTTACAGTCAAAATTTGATGGGACACAAACTGACGATATAACACAAAAGCTGAAGTTCTTTCTCGTCGTCGGAAGAATCTTGGGGGTACTCCCTATTACGGGTGTGTTCAGGAAGTCATACACGCAAATGCATTTTACGTAAGGATTTTGCATTCCAAGTTATTAAAACTTTTTGGAACTAATTGGAATGTTAAGATTTCTTTAATTTCAGTCTGAAAAGTTTGGCAGCTGTCACATCCATCACAATTTTTCTAATTCTTTTAATAAACGTGGCGTTGGGGCTGGTTGACTTTTTCAATACCAGTAAAAGGAATGCATTTGAGATTGCCCAGTCTGTTCGAGGGTCGATCCAGTTTTCTTGGAGCTGCTTCATGTGAGCCAGATCAAGTTGATCAATGTTCCAAGAATAATTTTATTCAAGAATTAAAACTTTTTTTTACAGTTACTTAATTTTCCTCATACGTGGCAAGAAATTCCTTGGTTTATTTAACTACTGGGCTAAAACATCAATCTTGTACACAGTAGAAGATAAGCATTTAAAACGCGATGCGACCCTAATTACACTTGTCATCCTTTCATCGGCAATCTTGGAAAATGCAGTTCTACATTTGGAATTCATTCGGGAATTAGACGATATAAATGGAACGTTTTACGAAAAAAATCCAGGAATTTCATCTTTCGAAACTTTTTATCGTCGGTCTCATCACCATTGGGCTGTGTTGGTTCCGTTTCATGAGGTCATTGGAGTAATTGCATTTTTACAGCATAAAGTAAGAATTTTTATTCAAAAATGCGATACATGATTCATTCTTTAAACTGCCCAATGCCGTATTTTTATATGATTTTATTTACTGGTAAACGAACTGTACGAAAGTGCACACTGTACACAACAAATTATCTGGACATTATGATTTCCGTATTTTCAAGAGCGATTTACTTCAAGTTTAAAATGCTTTACAAGTTGGGATATGAACATTTAGCAAAACCAACACAGGAAGGCGTGGCTTTCCCGAAAGGTAACAGATGAATGTAGCCTTTATGCTTGGTGAAGATTCTCAATTAATTTCTTCAAAATTCTTAATTTCAGACAGTAAAGATTGGACTCAGCTCGCCCGAGATCATAAAAGATTGTGTAACCTTTTGCAAGAATTTGAAAGTTTCTTTTCTCCATTAATATTTGGATCATACGCCGTGAATATCTATTACATCTGTGTACAGGTAGATGACCTAACTTTCTCAAGATGCCCCAATGCCTTCCTTGGCTATAATTTCCTTGTATTTTTCTAGCTTCTTGATGGAATATCTGTGGACATGTCAGCGCAAAGTGTTGTCCATTCTATTTACGCCCCATGGAGTTTTCTCCATCTTATCATGCGCGTTTATCTAGTTTCAATGTCTGCCGCAAGGATCAATTCATACGCGCATAAAATTCGCGAAATTCTTCAAGAATGTCCAAAGGAATGCTACAATCATGAAGTGAGTTGATAAAGAAAGCATGCTTAATGGAGCAATTTATCATTTTATTTTTGTAATCGGCCTTGAACAGATCGAAAGGTTGGATAGGAAAGTCACAAGTGGACCAGAAATAGGATTTACAGGATTCGGTACATTCACCATTACGAAGCCATTCATTCTAAAAATCGTCAGCACTATATTCGCCTTCGAGATTGTTCTTTTGCAAGGGAAACCTTCGCCCTCAGGATGCATAAATCAGTGGAGGAATTCTAATTTTAAATTTCCTATGACTATAGCATACCTAAACTATAAGGCATCTACGTAGGCGGACTAGAAGAATACAATACAATAAGTGCATAAGTTAATAAACTTATTGAATAAAAATGAAAAATTGTCTACTTTCAACTGCGGTTGATGCGCCAAACTTTCTTTTGTAGAGCAGCATGAAACTTTCTACTTCATCAATTTTTGTTATTTAACCAAGCGCAAAGTAAAAGCTCTTATAAGCTTTGCGTGAGAAACTTTCGCAACACAAAAAAATTCTGAGCATGGTTGCCCATTCATCAAAAGTTTTTATAATTTGCCCATCATCCCGAAAAACTTATTACTATCTTCAAAGAANAATGCGCAAAACTTTCTTTTGTAGAGCAGCATGAAACTTTCTACTTCATCAATTTTTGTTATTTAACCAAGCGCAAAGTAAAAGCTCTTGTAAGCTTTGCGTGAGAAACTTTCGCAACACAAAAAAATTCTGAGCATGGTTGCCCATTCATCAAAAGTTTTTATAATTTGCCCATCATCCCGAAAAACTTATTACTATCTTCAAAGAAAGAGGAGACATTAGATGGAAACATATATTTAAATAGACCAAGTACATAATACAAATTACCGATTTGAATTGGAATTGTAATAAAAAACATGAATATGAAGATAAATACAAAACACATAAGAGTATTTAATTTACACTCTCCACTCCAGACAATTAAGTGACGCAGGAAAAATATTGTGAAACAATGTTGGAAAAAAGAACAAAAGAATTTTGGAAAATGTTATGGACTGTGGAATATTTTTTTAAAAAAGCTTTTGTCGCCTCGTTGCAAAACATGTTTTGAAGAAAGCTAAAGGCCACGCCAAAATCTATCTGATTCAGTGACAAACAAAGTGACAAGACACGAAGGACAAGATAATCAGAGCTTCTAGTTACTTCTCTATTGTAGTCTTACACGGAAGTGGCATGTTGTCCGCGCCTCCATTGTCAAATATAAAACTGATAATAAATAAGTAAGTGACAAAGCTGAAGATTTATGAAATAACTATTGCGATTGTTGCATTATTTGATTTGCAATTTGTCCAGCAGTTTGACAGAACGAACACTCCCAAACTTTCTCCAAAAATAATTGCAAATTACGGAGGAGTACTCTCGAAGAGCAAGTGTGAAGTCTTTTCTGGAGAGAAAAAGGTGGATAAAAAAAAGGATAAATCCAGTATAATTGTTCTTGTTTTGATTTTGGGTACTCATGGAACATTATCCAAATAATGATCCACTTTCGTACGATATCCACCGATCCGCCTTTACAATATCCAAGGGAGAAAGGAAGAAGGAATCCTTAAGTTTTGAAACGTTTGCAAAAGCATTGGGTAGGACGGGAGAAGAGGAAATCAATGATCTCTTCAAACCTCTGAGGCCAGTTTTAATTGTGGGGAGGATTCTAGGATTAATTCCAATCTCTGGCGTTTTCAAGCATTCCTATACAGACCTTACTTTCAGGTATGTAAAGTAAAACAAACATTGCTTCTTTGTTTTCTCTCTAAAACTTCTGCAGATCTTTCTTCTTGTTCTTCCAGACGAAAAAGCTTAGCTGCCGTTATCTCACTGGTTATCACATCGATTCTAACGGTGAATCTGGTCCTTGCTTTGATTCAGTGGGTTCGGGCGCCTAAAAGAAATGCACTTCAAATTGCACAGTCGATCCATTCAACCGCCCAATATTGTTGGGGATGGGCTATGTATGTAGTATGTAACGTAAAACGTAAATAAATATTAAACTGATGCAAAAAAAATTATAATTAAAACTTGTAGATACATCAGCTTTCTTGTGAGGGGAGAAAAGTTCCTGAACCTGTTCAAAAAATGGGCAAAATCATCTGCGAGCATTTTCTACTCAATTGAAGACAAAAAATTGAGACGTGACTGCATTTTTATTTGTGTCCTAATTTTAACATCATGCATTTTGGAGAATGCTGTGTTGCATTTGGAATATTTCAAGGAGCTCGATTATATGAGCGGTATTGCATTTGACGTTTTGATCCAAACCTACTTAAGTAATTCCTTTCACTCATTTTCTATCATGACTTCTACCACTTAAGGTGTCCAAATCAAATACAAAAACGTGACAAATGCAACTCAATCATGGCTCGAGACGTACTACTGGCGCTCCAACTTCCATTGGGCTAACGTATTCGGGTACAATGGATTTTTTGCGGTTCTTGCCTTCCTCCAGCATAAGGTAATAAAAGATACTTTTTTTAATCAGAGGAAACTGTAATTAACTAATTTAATTAATTAATTAATTTAAAAGTTCATGCTTTATACATGGAACTATATGGATGTGATATTGGCTGTGTTTGGGAGAGCTTTATACTTCAAATTCAAGTCTCTCTATGACCTAAGCAGTCATCATTTAGCGGACCCTCTTAAAGCTTCGGGTCACAGTCACAGTCAAAGTCTTGAGATGTCCAATAATAAGAGCAATAAAGTCATGAGTACGTAGGACAAATAATGATAGTTGATACCTTTAAATGTTGACCAAAATTGTTTTTAAAAAAATGATGTGTTTTCATGATTTCCCATAGATAAACAGGCATGGATGCAAATCGTAAATGACCACAAAACATTATACGACTTGCTTCAGGAAATTGAAGAGTTCTTTTCGCCCCTTGTATTTGGGTCATATGCCGTGAACATTTACTACATTTGCATTCAGGTATAAAAGTGTTAAATGAAAGGATAAATTGGAGATAAAATGACTGAAAGTCTTTTTATAATGACCTTCAGCTTCTCATTGGGCTTTCACCGGATATTTCTGTGACAAGTCCAGTGCAGCAAGTGTATGGACCTTGGAGCTTCATCCACATGGCCATTCGAATTTACATTGTGTCCTTGTGTATCGCAAGAATCAATCTTTATGCTCATCAGCTTCGAACGGTTTTTGCCGACTGTCCAATTGAAATCTACAAGGGCGAGGTTAACAAAACTATCTTGATTTTTTAGAGACATTTTTTGAGAGAAAATGGTTTTTCATTGAATTTATTTTTTTGTAGATAGCAAGAGTGGATAAACGGATAACGGCAGGTCCATCAATTGGGATGACAGGCATGCAGTGTTTTGTTGTCACTTACCCATTTCTCCTCAGCATTGCTGTTATATTCACGTTCGAAATAGTGTTGCTTCAGGGCACTTCTACTCCCACGGGTGGACAAGATAGTTGCTGCTGTCCTTCAAAATCATGAAATTGAAGTAGGACAAATAAATCGTGTCCTTGTACGCATTTATATCGCAATTTAAAAACAACTAGATTACCTAAAACCTTTAAAATGTTTGCATTCAATAAAAATATTAATCAAGAAATTAATTAACTTAAGCAAATTACAACTTTATTTTGAACTTCTCTTTCAAAGTTCCCGATGGTTTGATATTTAAACTTTAATTCATTAATGGCCGATGCACACGCAAAGAGCGCGGATCTTGACCTAAATATTTAATTGCGTGGGAGATGATTAGGCATTTGCTGCTTAGTCTTTCGAAGTATCGACTTTCCCCCGTTCATGCCCAATCGTTTACTTAGGTATGTAATGTGTTTACAGGATAATTTACGAGGATCAAACTGGATTTGGCCTTGATTTTGACGTCCTGAAATAACTACGTCATTTCTTAGCCCGGAAGACATGCACCAGTCAAAATTAAATGGCCAACTCAAAAACGCCATAAAATTCAAAAGTTAAAGAGCACACTTCTTCTTTTTGTTTCGAAGCCCAAGAGAGATGACAATGACCTCTTCAAAAATTTAAAGTTTAAAAAAATATTGTCTGATCAGACGTTTTCTCCGAAATACTTCCAAAAATATTCTTCAAGCACAAGGAGTACAAGCATTCAATTGAAGATCTTTATAACTGATGAATATTATCTTGTGTGGGTGGGCAATAGGTTTCTTTGGTAAATAGTAAATGTCAGCTTCTTTCCAATGTGTATTAGTCATGGTTTTAAGAAAAGGTTGTTTGTTTCATTTATTTAATTATTTTGTAATCACAAGCTATTACTATTACTTTATAAGTAAAATTATGATTGCGCACTTACCCAACCATGATTCGTGTGGATGGAATCTAAAATTAATTTGTGAATTGTTTACATTACAAGCTCGAGCAGCAAAACTGGAATCCGCAGAGACTTCGACAAATACGGCATAATAACCAAAATCCTCAACAGGTCCCAGTGAATCCTCCTGATCCAGAACAAGGACAAGACAATGACAATCGCAATGAAGATAATCAGGATAATTGAAGGAAGTCCATTTCATGCAAATATTTGCTTTAAAACTACAAACCAATGTAACTAAATAAAGACGACATGGGTGGACGAGACTGAAAATCATGAACTGGATTTGGGACAAATGAATCGTTTCCTTGTACATGCTTAGATTACGGTCAATAAAAAATTATCAAGGGAATAATTTAATTTACGCTGATTATAACCATCATTCATCTCATGCAACAATTTTTATCAAATTAAACAGCTCGAAGGTTTGGTCAAGTGTTTCAAATTTAATTCATTAATGGCCGATTCGCATACCAGGAACAACCTTTATTACATCAACACTTCGAGTGGCGCTCTTTGTTCCGCCGATCATCGCTTCTGCTTCAACTGTTTGTCTTCCGTGGTGGCACTGAAATTTGGCGCAAGGTCAGACGGAAGTGCATCTGCCGGATTCAAGGTCGCGTGTCTAAAATGTAACTCGATTGCAAGGACCCTCGTCCCAAAATACTTTTGTAAGTGTCATGAAAAACAAAACAATCAATTATTTAATTTCAGGACTTGAGAGGGTTTTAATTATTTACTCAAACTATTTATGTTTTCAGTTCAGGTCTCAGGAGATGATATGGTTGCGCCCACTCTTGGTTTCGGTTGGGGAAACGACAATGCCAGTACCGATGAGGATGGTGAAGAAAATGAAGACGACATTTATGCAGATAATGTCAACTGTCGCCGATGTCACGTGATGACTCCTATTGCTAATCAGTATCTCGTGGGGGATAAAAATGGACAATATTGTTTAATGAAGCACACAGTTTGCCTATCCTGCATGATTGGTTCTCAACTTGCGAATCTAGGGAGCCCAAACGTAGGACGAATTCGCTGTCAGGACTGCTTCAAGCATGGTGACTTCATCATCCCCAAATACCTTGGAACAGCACTAACGGGAATAAAACCAGTGAGTGCGGATGTTTTTATTTTTATTTTGTTTCATTTTAAGATTAGATTTCATGCCTTAAAGATTAAAAATTAGTTTTTTATTTAGCCGATGGCACTTTCCAACTCTTCCCAGTCGAAGAAGGCAACTGAAGGCACGACTAGTGAAGCAAAATCGGAGGATTGGACGCTTCACATTTAAATAAGTTTTACTCTTTATTCTCTTGATCCACGAAGTGTAAGAAATAAATGTAAAAGATCTTTCTGCTCAGAATCGATCCTCCTCGTGTACCTGAACCTTTATTTTCATAATTTGGTAAAACCGGTGCATAAAAAAATTCTTGGGCCCACGGAATTTAAATGATAATTTATATGAATCGATTTTTTCATACATCTAAGATTTCATATCAGGCACCGCTCAAGAAAGCCAACGACTAACATTTTAGTAAATCTTATTGACAACTAAAATTTAAGCATAGTAATGTCATCTTTTAATATTATAACCCAATTATTTTATATTCAAAGTGTAAATCATTTTTACTATTCTACCGTTTTTCAATAATAGATTTAAACTGAATTTGGACCATATATCTTTCACTTATCACACACAAGTTAAATCCACTGTTAAGTATAAGATTTAATTGATGCTTACGATAGATTAAACTTCAACTTCCATACATTGGTCCCTATACACATCCTGAATTTTCACCGGTTGTTTGATGGTCTAACGGCATCTTAAGGTGTCGAGAACTTTGGCCTAGATAGATGAGAGATACCAACATGGGATATCGTGATAAGGAAATAATTAAACCTTTATGTCTGTACTATGTTTATACCCATGATTCAAGTTAGGAAGGTTAGAGCTTGGGTTCCAAAGATAGGCTGAGTGGTCAGTTTTAAAAAAAGACCAAGCTGCCCTTCCGGTTTTGAAATAGGAAGGGGGTGGTATGGAGTTGTAGAAAAAGATATTCTGAGTAATCTTATACTTAATTCAGACACATGGTCAAAGGTTGGACGGTCAGAACATGCGTCCCGAAGATATAGGTTGGTGAAACTGAAGGTTTGAAGCACATGCCATCATGAGTCATGCAAGACTTGTTTTACACCCATGTTTCAATGTTGAAAGGTCAAAACTTGGGTTCCGAAGATATAGGTTGGTAAAGCCAAAGGTTGTAAGCACAAGTTGCTATGAGTTACGCGAGACTTGATTTAGACCTATGTTCCAAGGATGGAATGTTAGAACTTAGGTCCCGAAGATAGTTTGTGCGGTGACTTGAGAATGAAAAGCTGTGCTTCAGGTTTTGAAAAGGGAAGGGGGTGGTAAGGAATCCTAGATAAGGCTACCCTGATTCTTACCATACTCATTTCAGAACTTGGATCTTGAAGCCTGTCAATGAGGTTAGAATGTGAAAGGACAAACTATCCTTCTGGGTCTTAAATCAAAAGGAGGTGGAATTGAATTGTAGAAGTAGCTATTCTGATAGTTACAATACTTATTTCAAAAACATATTCCAATGCCAAAACTTGGGTCTGGAAAGAGATCGGTGAGGTCAGAATATGGAACGACAACCTATCCTTCTGATTTGCAATGATTTTACAATTATGAGATTTAAGAATACAAGGATTAGGTTTTTAAAGATGACATTTAACTGGAAATGATGTGTTTTGTTTTTAATTTATGATTGGACCAACGCATTTTATTTCTATCTTGTTTAACAATTTCGTATATGGTAATCATATAAGTAATATATATTGCTCAGTATTTAATTCATTTCTAGGACTAACAAGCAAAGAGTTCAATTCTTAAACTAAAATTCACTTTAATTTTTAAACGCTAAAGTTTTATTGTTTTAACAAAAATCGGGAAGACTTCCGAACAGAAGTGACTGCTAACTTCTTCTTGGGCTGTTCATCTTCACTCTCGCTGGAGGAGTTTTGTTCTGTTTCCTGGAAATTCACAGGACTATATTGGGTCGGATTCTTTTTAGTTGACCTTCGAAGATTTAGAGACTCAAAAAGCTCTGAAGATGTGGACGGATGGGGGTCTGTCTTTCCGTAATAATTTTAGAATCATCGTGTCCACTGCAGTTTTAATGACCTGATTACCTGACAATTTTTCATACGTTGTGATGGAGGTCTCCACTTGTCTTGTCTTACTTGAGGTCGTCACAAACTGAGCATTATGAGCTTTTGCTAGCGATGAATCATTGTGAACCTTTATCTTTCCAAGGGACTTGTTTTTGAATGGAACATAATCCTCATACGTCCCAGCAATATATTCGTTATATCTGTCAGGATCAACAAATTCAATTAAAAACTGTTACATTGGATTCGCGTATTATGTTACCGTAGAAAAGGCATACATGGACGGCATGTACAACTTGACTAAGTAGTCTATAGGAATGAGACTGGATTCAGTATCGAAATTAATCTAGTCATCAAACAATGTATAGGGCAGAATCTCCTTAGTCATATAATTGACCGCCTCTGCTAAATTTCAATCAAAATTGTAGCCTTGGTGGTAGGCATTTCCGAATAGGACAACATATTCTCCAGGTTTCTGCACAGCCTGAAATAGAGTTTTATGATAATGTGTAAAAGAACAAGTAGAATCTGTCTTTTGAATTTTTTTAGTATGAAGCAACATAATCAATTCAAGCATACGCTCACACTTACACGAGAAAACCTGATACCCCATCGGATCAATAGTTTTGATAAATCCATGACTTTTCACGTAAGAATGCAGCGGTTTCATGTTTTTCTGGAACTGCCTGTTTAACTTTCTCCTCAAATATTGGCCCGTCCTCAGGTTATAAGATATGACATATGTTATATCCACCTTAAATCAAAACAATGTCAAATTTGTTTAGGGTACGACAATAAATGTATGTTTGATCGACACACAAACCTGCATGCAAGTAATTTACGCTGCCCAAGTTGCGCTCCTCTTTGTGCATCGCAAAGAATGTGAACTGAAATTAAAATATAATTTTAAGAACCAAACAAAGCCAAACGAGCAAAGGTTTTGATGCAAACAAAACGTACGGGCTTGGCTGGATATAAAAACGGAGTCCGTATTCCGGGAGCTCCAATCAACTCTCCTAGCTTTTTGAAAACTCTAAAAGGGTTATTCAGATCATTTTCCAAGCTACCGAGATCCCACATCCCTACCAATTTTTGAAATCCGGTCGCCTCAACTTTAGTAGGATAGGGTTGCGTTTCTCCAGATTTCAGGACCTCAAACATTTTTTTCGTCCAAATCATCAAAGGAGTCGTACTCCAGCGGCCTATGAGACAGAAACAACGTCACATTAATGGGTTTCATAGTAAAAACAAATTTAAAGGGAGAAAATAATAGCTTCGAACTTTGGTGTAAAACTTACTGGGGTGCATCTTGTAAAAAATAATCACCTAATGATAGACTTCGTTTTTGACATGGATATGACTCCGTCTTGTACTCAATAAAAACAATATCACCATCTTCTTTCAAATCCTTTACATGTACTATTTGCGTTTGTGGAATAAATACTCTTGACATTTGTTTTTTGCACGAAGCCTGTCGGTGGATTTAAAGGGATTTGGCGTTCTTACATTTTTTTACACATGGGACAAACGCACAATTCACTTGACACTTTCTTGTTTTGGATTTTTTGTTGTCCTCTCAGTACTTTTTACCTTGACCACCTTCGTTCCGTTGCCTTCTTGAATTGTTTGATGCTTTGGAATTGGTAAAGGTGAGCCTTGAGACATGGAAACAGCCGCAGCATTGTTATCTGTTACGGGAAAATTTGGATTGGTTGGGTACTCTTGAGCAATACTTAAATTCTCGTTCTCAACATGTACGTCATTTTTTAGCCCGGAAGACATGGCGGCACCGGTCACAATTAAATGGCCAAATCAAAAACGCCATAAGATTCAGAAATTAAAAAACACACTTCTTCTTTTTGTTTCGAAGCGCAAGAGAGATGACAATGAACTCTTCAAAAATTTAAAGTTTAAAAAATATTTTTGGATTTTTATTCGTAGAAAACGTCTGATCAGACGTTTTCTCTGTAATACTTCCAAAAATATTCTTCAAGCACAAGGAGTACAAGCATTCAATTCAAGATCTTTATGACTGTATGATGAATATTATTTTGTGTGGGTGGGCAATGGGTTTGTCTGGTAAATGTCAGCTTCTTTCCAATGTGTATTAGTCATGGTTTTAAGAAAAGGTTGTTTTATTTATTTAAATATTTTGTAATCACAAGCCATTACTATTGCTTTGCATTTTTCTTTTCTTTTCAATTTCCAGCGACACAAACTGAAATGGACAAAGCGATCGCACCGATCACTGATCAGTCACTTGGCACTCCTTGGTATAAAGCTGTCATTAAACCAGAAAAAACTTATTGTGTGCATTGTACGATTTATGTAGTTTGACGCGAATTTTTCTATCAAATCATAAATATGGATAACATTCCGAATAACGGACGAGAAGAAGACGCCTATCGATGGATGGACAATGTTAACGAAAAAAATTCTAAAAGAATATAAAGAACCTCTGAACGAGCCTCAGGCTTTGAAAATGCTAGAACGTTACTACATTTTTGTTCTTAATGCTTAAAATTTCAAACAAAAAATTTCTAAATAATTTCAAACTTATTTTTATTTTTGGTTTATCATGGTTCGTGATTGATTCCATTTTTATTCTAAAACACTTTCGTTTACTTTAGAAATACGTTCTGAGTTTTTCAGAAATTTCAGAAATATTTTCAGAAAGTATTTTTTATGATTGGCCAATCACAGGCTCATGACTGATTCAATTTGTGCTCTAAAATACTTTTGATTACTTTAGAAATACGTCCTGAATATTTTCAG
>JAHZMX010003051.1:4450-16264 GCA_027743895.1 Seira musarum
GAGGAGAAATTGCCAGTTTTTCCTTTAATTAATATTCTTTCAAAATTCGTGCCAAAATGTTGAAAGTCACATGATTTTCCGAGAATTCACCCTTTTTATCATCAAAACATTACTTCCTACTGCGTTCCACTCCACAACATTGCGCATTCCTCGAAAGCCTTCTGGCTTTTCTGGAAGAAAATGAAAAGGTTTCCAAGCATTTTGTTCATTGCCAAATCAAATGGCTTGAGGAGAGAACTAACCACGCGAAAATGTTCTAAAACAATGCGAAAAAGCAACGAAGAATGAATAAGCCAATGTCCACGAGCCAATGAATATGTATAACTTTGTAATACTTATGGCGAAAAGTAAGACATTAAAATATTCCTTCTTTCGTTAAATGGTGCGAAATATACTTTTCTGCAAAAAAATACAAAGATAACGCTTTATGCTTCTGGCCACAGACAGATTCATACGTCATAGTCGTGTTGTTGTATGCATTATCTTCAAAGAATCATTATCGATCTGGTCATTTTGGTAAAGCTCAGGTCAAGTCAACTCTCAACACTGAATGATTTCTTTGTTGATAACATTCTCGCAATTTTCCACTTTGTACTGATCTTATTCCAGAGATTTTGAAAACAAGAAACGGAATGATAAAGTACTTTTACGGTAGAAATTAACCAATTAATTAAATTTTGTTGAAAAGTTTCAAGTTAACTGAGAAGAAGGGCAAAACTAAGAAATTTCATGATCTTTGTCGTTGCTTGAGCTTTTTGCTATTCCAAGAAGTAAAATTTGGAGCAAGTGTGCACAGTCCAATTAAAAGAAGGAAACCAAACCAGAGCAGAACAAGAAATTCTGCATTAATTTGGAATGTGTCAATTAAACGCTAAACGAGTCTCTGGATGAGCCATATATACACTGCAATTCTTATGAATTTTTTTTTTTTGCACTTAATGCACTCTTACTTACAATTAGGCATAAAGAGACGCATGCGATAACGACCATGTTGTTGTGTTGCGTCTTGTCTTGTCTCGTTGCCACTAGACCATGAAACGGTACAAAAAAACAAACTGTACAATGTTTGAAATAAAAAATGTCAGTCTTCAAGACAAACTCCTTTTAAAGTGTACATAATCATGGCCTTTGTCATCTCTCTTCAATTGGCGACTTCGACTTTTATCGGATTTGCCAATTGATCTCTTGTCATGGTTTTCAAAAAAATCCGTTATTTGGAGATTGCTCTTCGAATCAAGTGCTTTGTATCGTAGCACTTATAATACGCCCACGCAACTGACCTGCCTCAAATTCAGTCAACTTCCTTTTTTGGATTTTTTTTTCTTCTTGAACAATTTGTGCTTCTTGAGTTATTATTACAAGCATTTAGTGTTTTAGATTATAGCTTGTCCTCTCTTGTCATAGTCATATTATATTATCAGACTAAAACAGTCATTTCATCATTTCATGTCATTTCAAAATAGGAAAATCGAGTAATTCAACTCCACTCATTTTTATATGATGATGATCATCCTCATGATTGACTCACCTTTTCCCAAATAGGTATGAGGTCTCTTGTCTTGTCCCCTCAACTGGCTTTGCTATATGGCTCCTGTTTCCAAAATGAATATCTTTCTTTTCTCAAGTTTTTTTTAAAGACTTTGGTTCTTGATTCGATTTGATGTTTCTCTTCTCCTTCTGAAGTGGTGTTTTTTTGTACATACAAATTGGTTTGGTATTTTTGGTGTGGGTGTATTTATATCGCCTTCGTCTTAATTTCTTTTTCGCAGAGTTTTAGCTTTTAGTTGTTGTTGTGATGATAATAATGATGAGCACAAGATATAAGATTTAGATTACGTAATAATCTTTTTTCTTCTTTCTTCTTCTTTAATTAGCGTAGTAGGTACTTCATTTGAACTACTAAATTCAAGCAAGACTATAAATCAGCTTGTGTTTATGTAAATTGCAGCATTTTCCTTTGTAATTTTCACTTTGCATAAATTACTCCATGTATGTTACGTGATTTCCTTAAAAGGATGTCCTGAGCGAAGTAAATGATAATTTTAATTGATTTGTAGTGGTTAAATTGTAGCTTTTTCTTACTTTGTCAGCATCAATTTTCATCAAGCTCAAAAAAAGCAAACAGAAAAATTTTTTTTCTTTGACGGAGGAGTCAAAAGTCAATTACTTAACAGTTCTAAAAATCCTCTTCTTCTTCTTTGCTTTGCTCGAG
Source organism: Seira musarum (assembly GCA_027743895.1). Classification (NCBI taxonomy): domain Eukaryota; kingdom Metazoa; phylum Arthropoda; class Collembola; order Entomobryomorpha; family Entomobryidae; genus Seira; species Seira musarum. The sequence continues at coordinate 6,663 of JAHZMX010003051.1, forward strand.
CTGGTTCGTCTGCGCTTACACAACAACACACGCTTTCAACAACTGTCACACTTATCTGCATATTATGGAATTCCTCACTCTCAACGCGAAGCTATTCCAGTGGTTTTTTAATCTTCTATATGCTTTCTTCCCAGTCCAATTTAATTTTCTTGCTGAGCGATTGTTAAATTTTTTAAGGCGGTTGTTTTTCATTTGGACTGAACAGCAGCTTTTCAAATTTTTACTTTTTTGGTACAGAGGTATTCTTTGTCAGATTTAAAATTTAAATGATGTGTAGTAGCATCGATTCCTTCTCTGGACTATTTTAAAAGTAGTTAGCGTTGCATTAAAATATGTAATTTCAATATTATAATTAATTTTTGTTGTTGTTGTACTACAACATAACAGTAAAATCGTTGTACTTCAGTACAGTTGTATTTTTGTTGGTTTTTTTTGGTTGGTTGTTGCTGGTTCACCTTTGTATTTTAGTTTTGAAGTGCACATGAATTCATCTTGTTGGCGTTCGTCAAATCAATATTTCTTTGCAGAGGTAATCGAAATATTTGCTGACTTTTTTTGGGGGTGTTGACGGATGATGATAAAGATGTTGAGGGGTATGTTTGATAGGTAGGTACTTCGGTTTACTTCGATGCACGTGGGCATGGGCATCGATCAAAGGAAGTAGGAGAAGAGCTTGAGGGAAGAATCGTCCGCAAAAGCGAAGGCAATAATAAGGGACGTTGCGAATAATTTGGTCCACGACACAACACGCAACAGGTTTTTTTCAAATACACCAAACGAAATAAGCTAGTAATGCCGGGTGGCTGGCACAGGATGGGAAATATCTGCTTAAAAATTCACTTTTAAAAAAAATGGAGATGCTGCACAGAGTCAAATTTCCTCCAGATCGTCAGTATTCTCACCATCCATTCTACTTAAACTTTCACAATAAAACTGAGCTGTCCTTCCTTGCAAAAGAAAACGTTGAGGGAGTAGAGTAACATCAAAGCTTCTTTCACACGGGTTGTGGCTGTGACTTTGTCACGCGAAAACAAGCCGTTTGTCTCTCACTTCCACCACCTTTTTTAAAAGAAGAAAACAAAGGAATTAGTACGGATTGGATTTTTCACATGAACATCTGCACATCTTTTAAGGAAAGGCACAAGCCAAAAAAATCCGACACGAAATAAAATCTCCACAATATTTAGTTGAAGACGATTCATTTGCATGTAATTTGACTATTATTGCCTTTTTCCTTCTAATTTCAAGCACGCCGATCTTGGTGACGGTTTTATGATAGTCTTTACATGCTGATGACAATTTTATGGAGTAGCGACAAAAAGATGACATATTCTTTTGGTGCTACATTTTACTTGTTGCTTTCTACAGTAATTATTTGACGGCATTTTCAATTCTTTCTATGAACTCCCTCCAAAATCTACACTTTTTGTGTTTAATTCCTCCTGCTTACAAGTATTTTGCATATCACCACTGCCACAACTTTACACATGAATAAGAAACCCCTTCTTTTGCAAAAAACTTTTCTCTTTTCGTCTCTCTAAATTTTGCAAAAAAAAAAACTTTTCTTGAATAGAACACACACACCGAAGAAATACAGAGGACTCTTAGTCCATCACGTTCCTAAATACTACTGGTGCATTTTCCACACAGAACTAGTCACTCACCTGCTCACAAGTATTTTGCATATCACCACTGCCACAACTTTACACATGAATAAGAAACCCCTTCTTTTGCAAAAAAAAAAACTTTTCTCTTTTCGTCTCTCTAAATTTTGGAAAAAAAACTTTTCATGAATAGAACACACACACCGAAGAAATACAGAGGACTCTTAGTCCATCACGTTCCTAAATACTACTGGTGCATTTTCCACACAGAACTAGTCACTCCAACAACAACAAAAAGCAAACCACTAGCATCATCGTCATCATCATCATCACCAACAACATTCATATCATCATCATGATCGTTAATACCATACAATCTTTGCGTTGAATTCGCAAAAAAATAGAATGATGATGGGTTAGCCAAAGCGGGCGAAATAGAGAAAAAAACTAGTATTGTATGAAGTTGAGTGATGATCATGTTGATGATGATTATGGTTTGCCTCTCATCTCAATACAACATGAAAGACCAAACCTGAGAGAGTTTAGAGTTAGAAAAAGAGTTGTTCCTTTACACAGGGGTGATTGTGTGATTATTATTGCAAAGAAGCATCAAACTACTTTTTTTTTGCAGTAAGCAAGTTTAAGTTTACTGAAGAAAATCTTCGTCGTGATCTGATCAGCAACAGCAAATGCAGCGAACAGCAGCGTTTCGTTCATTCCGAATACATTGGCATTTTTTAAATCATACGAATGTCCAATCTGTGAGGTTGGTAAAAAAAATATGCAAACTGCGTGCTGTGTGTGTGAGAATGTGAGGAATTGGATGGATGTATGGAAGAAGGAGATTTTCAATCTCATTTTACATACCACATATAAAAAAAGGCATCATCAAAGGCAAAGCGTGACAAGAGAAGAATCTCTACAAACACCACCACCACCACTAACTAACTACAAAATACCAAAGAAGAAGAAGGAAAAAAATGTACAGGGAGGCATTAGCAGTTACTGTACAGTCGTTTGTAAGAAATCTGCAACATTTGCATTGGAATCGTCGTCTTCATGAACCAGAACATGATGATACGTTGAGTTAAAAGCATAGGCATTTTTGCACATCTCTTGTATCAACGAAAAAAAATGAGGACCATCTGTATCACAATCACAGGTAAATGATGCTATGTTAAAGTCGGAAAAGAACTGGAGGAGTAAAAAGTGGCACAAAAAAGACATTGAAGCGAAACAACCTAAAGCCTTCTCTTCATGTGAAGGAAAAGTAAAGGGGAAAAAGAAGACGTGTAAAGAGTCTAATGTGAAGCTACTTAAGTACCAGTGAAATTTTTTATCACGAAAATATTGCCAAGAGTGTGTGTATTTTAGATAGGTACCTTTTACGCAAGCATGAAACACTTTAGCAGAGTTTCAACCGAACGAAATGTGTTTTCTGTTGTTATTATGTCGTAGTCGTGGTTTAGCTTGGTTTAGCTTTCGAGTTCGAGTTTTGCAAAAAAGGATGAGAGGAATGATACAAAAACTGTGTTTTACTTAGGCTGGCCAGCATTCCTTTATTTATTTTTTGCAAATTGCCAATGCTTATAAGCTCTTGTTATTTTTTTTTCTGGACTTTTGCTACGCTGAAACAAACATTGTTCGAGTTCTCACAAGTAATTCAACCAGCCAGCAGCAAAGCAACCACAATAAGGCTTTCGCTTACAATTGCAATATTGGAGCAGAAGGACAAGTTGTGTCTATTAGCAAGTCCATTTATTATTTCCCATCCTTAGCCCTGGTCGGAAAGCGGAGCCACATGAAAAATAGTGGATGCATGTGAGGTAAAACTCATCATTCCTTCCTGTATTTCATATATAAACTTTGGTTTAACATGTATATTTTTTAGCAAACAATACGAATACGACTACGACGTTTTTCAAACATTCATTCCCCCTGTACAATTAGTGTTTGCCACTCACAACTCACACACAGCTTGCGATAAAATGTTGATGAGTGGCTCTCCTCTCTCACTCGTTTCTTTGACTTGACAGAAGAGGATTCATCACGAAAAGTAGCATAGCTATACATAATATTAAACACAACACAACACTACACACTCACGCATAATTTTTATTGTGTTGTAAAGCAAACATAAATTTTTGCTTATTCTTATAACGTAACCAACTCATTCTTATCTGCTTTATTATGTGAGCTGTGTGAACAAAATATATTTTGTTTTCACCCGTGCATTACATGCGGATATTTTATATCATGTCAGAATTGGAATTTTTTATTCAGGATTCACATTCTCTTTTACAGAATAATTTTTGCACTGAAAGGGAGAGAGAGAAGAGAAAAGGAGATGAATTAGCAACATACTTAAACACAACTACAACTATTGCACTACTCCTCTCTCTCTCTTTGCTTTTATCTGCTAATCTGGAGTGGATTGGATGGATGGTTCTCCTCACTCATTCATGATTTGTTGTTGGGGGGTAAAGTACAAACGAAGCCACACACAAAATTTCTTGTCTGACTGAACTCATTCAGCATTTTTTACTTGACTTTTTCATCCTTATCATCTGAAAATGTCAGTAAGTATGTATGTATGTATTTATGTCGTGATGGTGGTGGTAGTGGTGGTCACAGGGAAAATAAAAAAAACACGTAATCTTTTGGGATCACATGCGTACATCCTGACAGATAGGGCAGACTTACGTATACAAATTGGAAGATTACGTATTCCTCTGTGTATATAGGTATTTATCAGAGTAGACTCTGTCATTCCTTATCATTATTTATGAAAAGTACCTAAAAACTCATCTGGAATATCGACTTTATTAATTCTCTCAAAAGAACAACCACCGATCATGTCATGACTATCACATTCCCTTAGACAATTTAAAGGGATTAAGGAGACAAATCACATAAATATCTTTCTTTGCCAGGCCCGAGTATATATTTTGAGGTATTAACGCATCCATGTCAAGTTCATTGATTACCTTTTTTGCGTGTAAACAGACCCCATGTACCGATCATGAATGATGGACACACAATTGCAAACGGCAAAACGAAATATTTTTGCATGATCAAACTGCCTAAGCCACGTATTCACCGACTCCGTTAATCCAAAGGGGGAAAAAAGCTGTATTGCTTGCTAGTCAGGTCACGACGAGCTCCATGCAGTTCTTTTGAGGTGCCCATTCAGGTAAAAGAGATAGATAGGTACTGGCCTCTGTTCATATTACCGATTGTGATTGTGAATGCGAATACCTTTTAATGGTAAAATAGGAAAATACCACCTCATTCGTGTCAATGTCAATTTTGGCAAATAAGTACATATTTGCTCGAACCCAAAACCTGAGTTGAGCTGTGATTTTAAGGATTCAATAGAGAAAGAAGAGTAGGCACTTTTCGTGTGAAAATTTTTACAACTCACGAACAGAGTAGGTAATTTTTTGCATGGACTTTATGCACTCCACTCCACGCTCGCTCCTTTGTAACATGGTACCATTCAGGTTTATTCAAGTGTTTTTGTGCGTTAGTTAGAGCATTAGTGGACGTTGGATTGGATTAAAGGCAGTACAAGTACAGCACGCGAAATGCGAAAACATTGTAGCAAAGCTGGTCTCTGTGATGTGATGGCTCTCCTGCTCATGTATGTGTAATATGCGCACCAAGTATGTGTATTGTGTGTAGTATGAAATAAAATGAGAGCTTTCGGCTCATGTTACTTTTTCTCAAGGAAAAGGATTACCTACAAATACTGTATCGATGAAACCAGAACCCCCATACTTTTCTTGCAATTATTTTTTTTTGTTATCGCTTTAGCCTTCAGAGAGGTGTTTGCGTTACCAAAATAAGTCTAATCTGATACTACTACTGACAATACTAAAATTACAGTAGGGCAACAAAACAGGAATGACTGATTGAGAGAGATAGTTGGTGATTATGAGTTGAGTTGTGTGTGTGTGTGTATCATGTAATGGATAAATATTTTACCTGTTAAGCGATACTCATGTATTTGCTAATTTTCCTAATGCCACTCTATTATGAAGTAAGATCTAATTTACATCCCTGGAATGTCTTCATTAAATATTGACGATTATACTCATTCTCTAAAAATTCCATAAAACACGCATACACTTTAGGAAAATGACATGTAATTACGAACGAGATTCCTAATCGATTATTATATGAACGAGTGCAAAAATTCGTATGGCGAAACTCACGGAGAATATCCACGTGTGTGGCGTGTCCTCATGATGTCGTGTCACATTTCTCAACGAGAGGATTTTCTCTTTTTATGTGAGTTAGTAGAAAAGGATTATTGCTGAGCGACCCATTAAGCGTTACTAATAATGAAATGAGCAATTCTTCTTTGGATGAGTTGAGTCCCATATCATCCCAAAAAGCCATATAATAAAGCTAGTTAAGCTGACTGAGCGGAGGTGAAGACATGTCGAATATCTTATGAGGCGAAAACCCATAAAAATGTAGGTATGTAATGTACATTATAATGACGATCATCATTCCTTGAGCAAATGTAATAAGGAAAGGAAGCAAATGGAAAAGAGACGCAGTTTTTTATTGCCTTATAATTGCGAATACTTTTGACTATCTACCAGAACTTCTTATCCACACACACAAACACACATTCAAGCACAATATATTCCCATTGTAATGCGTTCACTGCTTCCAGTTTTTTTTCATGAGGCGATTTACCTATTAATTACTGCCACCCAAAATAGCTTTCATTGTGATTTCATCAAAATCCGTGCCTTACAGCTCTAGCAGCTTTGAAAAATGCTAAGGTCATTTATATTTTATGATTGCATAACTCATTTCATTTCTTCACCTCCACAACACAACACTACCATCATTTTCTACAACGTCACAATAATCCTCTTATTTAAACAACTGCATTTGCTCGAATTTGAATTGAATGGCTGGTGTGGTTGGCAAAGTTTGCACAATTACGCTGGAGAGAAGTAAGTAAATATCTGAAGCTTTTGGGTTCGTTGAGAATGCGCGTGTTCAAAGTATTATTTCTTTTAATTGCAGGATGAACGCGAAATAGTACCAGTTATGCTGTAAAATCATATGCAATTTACCAGCTCTCCATCATCATATCACCATCATTTTCATCTTAAAACATAAGTTGCTTACACTTGTTGAGTGTTTCTTTTTCGTTTTAGCACTTGAGCATTTTTTCTCCTTTTTCTTGATACATCAGCAATGAAAAGTAAAGGAATAAATATTGTAATGCTTTTTACGATTTGACCATGAAAATGTTGTTGTAGGTTGCAGCTTGGAATGGGGGATAAAGAAAAGAATGAGCTTTTTATGTCCATTAGTTTTTTTAGAAACTTCTCCGCAACAATTCCTTAAAAGAATACGCAGTTTAGTCAGTTCTCCTCTTCAGCCACTAATAACAATAATTATTGTTGCACTGACTGAACTGAACAGCATACAAAGAGTAGACAAAATGCGCATAAAATACCTGGTAGCAATCAACTTAAAGTGGAAGTTTTTTTTGTAAAAAATTACAAATTCATTTTGCATTTTTTGCTTGACGGATATTGTGATTATTTTTGTCATTACATTATGTGAAGATGATGAATGCATGATGATGAGAGCTAACTTAAGCTAAAGCTCACTCGGATTTATTTTCTTTCAGTTTTTTTTTTCAACATTACAGTTTACAGTAGTAGTACTACGATTACATATGTACTTCATAATTCTTTATTCGGCTCAGCTTGGATTATAAGTGCGAATGGCAAACAAATGGAAAGAAAGGTAAATGATTTTTTTTTGTAAAAATGATGTTTTCTCATTAATGGGAAGAATGAAAAAGCGTGTAATAAAAACAAAAAACAAAGTGTATGGTGTAAAGGAGAAAATGAATATAAGAAGCGGGCCGCTAACAAACTTTTCACTTGAGAAGTAAATACTTTTAAAGAGATACATACATACGTGTATGAAAAAAGCCGGGTTGACTGGTTTGCCAAAAAAAATTTATTTTCCTAATTCAAAGAGAAGTTGAACTTGTTATGAAACTATGCAAAAGGAGAATGAAAATATATAAGCATTTTACATGCTTCTTTCTCGCTCTCACACAATAATAATACAGCATAACAAAAAGCGAAGATTCCTTTTCTCGTATCGTAAGAGTGTGAGTCAAATCAATGAAATAAAATGCCTAAATAAGGTACCTATGCATTTTTAGTGTGTTGTGTTGTGTTTAGAACACCGTGCTTAATGAATGACACGGCGAAACCAAATACGGATGTTGTGATATAAAGTGGTTAAGCGAAACCGGCTACTTGACTTTTTTTCGAGATGCTTTCTTAAATAGAATGTAATTTTGGAATCATTTTGAAGACTAGCTTGTCGTTGATTTAAAGAATCTCTGGCTAGCAGCTTTGCTGTACGTATCCAGTCCAGTCGTCGCTTTTTTTAACAAAAACGATTTTAAAAAAATATTCAAACATTTTAGACAATGAGAGTTGAGACACCTACACGGAATTTCATGAAAATGGAAATTCACTTGAATTGAAATTAAAAAAATTTTGAGTCTCTTTATCATGCCATTTGTTCAATCAACTTTTCGGCAAAACGCTCAAGATATAAAAGGATATAATGGGGTTTGGTTTTGTTAGTTGATCAGAAATGCTTCTTGTATTTTTCCTAAAACACACCTTAAAACTTATTTACCATCTGATGATGAGTGGTGTTTCTATGATTGAAGCAAGCTTGAGAAATGTGTCATTTCACCCAACTGACTACTGACTACCTACCACTTTTTTTTCTTTGATTCCATTAACAAGTTTTGGAGAGTACCTAAATCCTTACAATCAGTCCGAACGATAGAAAGAAAAAAAATTGACGTTGGAATGGAATGATGTTGATGATGATAATGGTCAGCAATTGAACATGCTACTAATACAATCTCATAGGTTTGACGTAATAAGTAGTAGTATAAGATCCGTTTTCATTACCAAAGAGTCAAGAAGAACAGAGACGAGATCAACAGCCACAACCACTGCCACCGTTTGTTCTTTTTGACATGGCGAAAATGACAAAGAAAGGAAAACTGGGTCCAGTCCAGTCCAGTCAAAGTCAAGTTGAAGTTGCGGAGAAGCAGACAATCAGGCTGAAGTTACGTGCACAATGCCACGTTGATTAGTTGTCTCATATACATTTACTCATTCACTTGTCTTGGATAATTTATTAATCCTTTAACGCACCACTCCAAAGAGGAAAAAAATTCGAATGCACACTCCTCACTACAATTTTTGCATGTCAATGCATTGTTGTTTTTTATCTTATGTTGGGATCAATCAGCACTAATATGACGGCTTCTTGTTACCACTCCAATATTGTTTAAAACGATGAGGGGTTGACAATAATTGACAAACAAACTTATTGTTATTAGATGAGCTACTACTACTACTACAACTACAATAACTTTTTTTTTGGCTTTGGATTTTCCTGCAGCAAACCAAGTGCAGCCCAGTCAAACTCAACAGGTCAAAGCAGATTATGTAGTATTTTTTTTGGTTAATGTTACTCTCAGAATAGTAATTCTTGTAAAATAAGGAGTTCTCCTTTGATGTACTTCATTAGCAAGAATTTAAAATGGAAATTCCTTCAAGAAGTAAAGTTGGTTTTCCTTTTGCTTTGTTCGCTGGAGTTACTCACTCATTCTGATTTTGGTATAAACCAGTTTGATGGCTTGAACAAAAATCTGATCTCTCAAAGAACCAGAAAAAAAGAGTAAGTAGTAGAGAAATTGAATTAAAATAACTTTTTGATAACGAAGCTCAATAATGGAGCTTTAAAAATCCAAAGAATTTGTCAAACTATGCACAAGGTATAATAATAGGAGCGGTTTTATTGGCCGAATGGCAATGATAATGAAACAAACTACGAAGTTATGATTTGCAAGACCTTCAAGTGAAGCTTTTACGAGATAACGCCAAAAAATATGTTCATTCAGCGCGTGATATG
>JAHZMX010003052.1:0-23981 GCA_027743895.1 Seira musarum
CAAATTACCCTCCCTTTAGGTAATTGTACAAAATTATCTTGTCTAATAGTTCTCATTCTACTTTTACTTAAAAATTTCAATTTGTTTAAAAATTATTCTCTCGTTTCCGTCCGACGAAATTTTAAAATTATACTCATCAAGGACTAAACGTTAACTGAAAGCAATTTTTATTGATTGAGGCATGTAACGTAACTGAGCAATTTGAAGCAAACTCAATCAATTTATTTCTCAAGATATTTCATTTTCAATCAATCCGTAATTATTTCAAATTATGCAATTAAAATAATTTTAGATAAATCTGGGAAGTTTTTTTACAGAATGTTCTGACTATCCATAAGCTTTCTTTACTAAACATGGTTTGAAAATATTGGCATCTTTTGTGTTTTCACAATACACAATTTTATTACCATTCTCACTTACAAAGATGGCAAGTCAAAGTGAAAGACCAATACTTTTATCTGCTGCAATCACAGGATTGCGTTTACATTCCTTCATTTACATAAAACCTTTGGGAAAAGCTCCCATTATTTGGAATGACGTTGCTCAGAGATTCGAAAAAGTTCCAAAAAATAACTTGGGAATCGTTCCATTCATTTTCGAAGTTGTTGGGATATTTGGTTTTGGAATTTGTTGCAATCTATTTTCTTCCGCTCTGAATCCAAGCATAATTCATCGAGTCATCTCCTTGACGTTTCTTTTCACATCTATCGCAATGTCTATGGTGTTCTTCACGCTGAGAAAGGATACGGAGGTGGTTGTAAATGGGACGAATCATTTGCTGAGATATGAAGAAAAATGGGTGGCTGGTAATTGTTCCCCATTATCAAATAATTTATTTTTTATGGAAAATTGGTGACCTTTAATTATTACGTCATTTAAAATTATTTTTAGTCTCGAGTTATCATTGGAAATCATGGGAATCCAAATTCACCGAATCATTCCTTTTATTTGAGAAATCTGTCCATTCAGTAATGTCTGTAACACCCTTCACAATTTTTGCCTCATTCGCAGGAGTCCTGTACAATTATGATCCACTTCACTTCATTTTTCAACATGTTTTCCCCTCAAACTTCTCAGGTAGCACTAGTGGCTTACTAATCCGCTTTTCCGCAATGGCCATTTGGATATTTGACATTCTTCGAAACCTTTGGTTCATCGTTCTTCATGGACTCCTGGTTTTCCAAGCTTACCTCATTTGTCTTCGGATACTGATTCTGGAATCAAAATCAAGATCTCTTCTACCTCAACTGGTTTTTAAGGAATATTACAAAATAAGGATACTTCATTCTCAAATTCAATTAATTTAATGGGCCTCTTTCTCGGACATTCCGGATGTGTTCTCATGTTTTGGTTGGGGGTTAAAGGTTGGGGTCGTTTACCGTACGTGGCTACTTTTTGTTTGCCTGTGGGCGGGTTTATTATACTTACTGCAGTGTCAATCATGCTTATTATCCTCGTTTGGATTCATCGGTCATCTTTGAATTTGATTCGGAAAACAGAAGAATAAGACACGTTCCAAAATTGTTAAAACGAGTGTAGCTGCAATGCAACCAATTCAGTTTAAATGTGGTCGTCATTATGTGATTGATCCTTCTTCCCCTGGTCATTTCTTCACAAAAGTATTGGATAATGTTGCAACGTCCGTACTAGCGATTCGGATAAAAAATTGAAGAAAATTAGCTAATTATTTCTAACAATCGAGTTCTCAATTATAAACAATTTACCCAAATTATTTAAAGTAAAAATAATTGGAACTTTTAGCATGAGTAATTTTCGTAATTCGTTATTAACAAAATATACCGTTGCAACTGACGCAATGAGAAATATATAGATACCTAAAACATTTATCCATCTAAAATAAATAGGTTTCCGAATTTTTAGTTGTTTTACAATCCGAAATGAATCTGAATTGCAATATGTTACCCCCCAGGACAAATAATATATTTACGTAATCCAATTCAAAATATATTTGCTCGATCGAACGTTTTGAGTAAAACTTCAAGGATCCTGTTGAATACCCTTTAAAACAACAAAATTGATTTAAGCCCTACTTAAATATCTTTATTCATTACATTTACTTTTTACTTTCACTATCTCATTACTCGGATCGTATGATTCACATTTACTTTTCCCATTCATCATGATGACCTCCCCTCCCCTATCTATTGTCTGGATGGCTCTAGTTCTAGTTCAACCATGCCAAAGCCTCTTTTCTTCTAATTTCCTTTCCTGGAATCGGAAGTCCCTATAATCATCATCATTATCATCATCATCATCCTATGTACATAGCTATACTTACTTATGTTCCCAATCCTTTACAAAATCCTTCATTCTCTTGTTTTTTGTTCCACTCGTCAACTAGCGAACGAAACCACAAAAGCTGGAAGAGTACACAAGAATCTACTTTTCTATGTTCCTCCTCTGTCAGACTGAAGCTTGAATAAAAGTAAAAACATATTTTGAAGAAGGGAAGAGAAGTGCACCTTATTACTTTACTCATGTAAGTAATAATGTAAAATGTACATGTTTTCATCGCATGTATGATTGGATGATGCTATTTCCTTCTTTTCTCTTCTCTTGTCCATACACTTACTTAAGTGTAAACAATACCATTATATTATGAAAAGCATTGTTTACCAGCCACTTCCACTTCCATGAAAGCAAAAAATTGCTCCATTCATTCTAATTCGTAATATTTGCTCACTCACATCCTCCCACTTTACCCAAAACAAAAAATTCGCGATATAACCTCCCTCGAATTTATGTAAAGGGAAATTTCGAATTTTGCAAATAATTGTGTCCGTGATAGAAAGAGTTTGTTTATTATTCACATTTTCCACTGTGGGAAACACAAGTACCGTAATAATATTGCCTTACACCAAACCAAGTATTTATAAGTCATCCACATCCACAACGACGAGGACAACCACACTCAAAGTATACCAAACTACCGTCATCGTCATCGCCATCATATTGCATTTTCTCCATTTTTTTTTTGCACATGGAAAATGGCAATGATTATGATGTTGATGTGATGTGAAATGAGATGACCTACATAATACTACTACTTAACTGCCAACTACTACTACTACAAACACAAACAATGTTGGGGAAACCAGTCTCTTGTGACACTAGAGAACTACAACAACAGCAGCATCGAGTTTTCCGTATATTATTCATTTCAATAATTCACCATGGCCTTACTTTCCCCTGCCTAAGCTGCTTCTTTCCTTGTCTCATCTCCGGTTCATATTATATCATATCATGATTTAAGGGTCGATATGAGTGTTTTATTCTTTCGGCTCGGAAAACGTTAAGAGTGAGCTTTATCATCATCATCATCATGTTCATCGTGAGTATGATCACATCACCATCATTTTTACAATGATCATCAGAGATCATCTTTGCCATTGGCTCACTACACTGCACCTTGAATAATATTACAAAATTCTTATATAATGGCACTCTCAAATACGGGTAAAAAATCACCTTAAAAAACATGATGTGCAAATTACATTAATAAAACTTACATTTTGCCCAACTCCGGATTTGCCTTATCGCATAAAAAAGCAGAATTTATTTTAAGAAAGCTTCTTCAATTTTTTTTCCGAAATAGTCTTTGGGCTTTTTATAAAAGACGCAATCGATATGCGAAATTTTTCTAGAATTTATGCCGTAATAGTGAGAGTTTATCCCGAATACGCTAATACAAGATTTTACTACAGACTTTCACCTGAAGCTCCAAAAATTTAATGAAAAGTCCCTACAAAAGAGAGTTGAGTCTGCTCACATTCTCTTCTCCCTCCATAAAAATTGCTCAGACGATCACTAACGCTCTGAAATATCCCATCTAAACTCTCAACTAAAATATTTTGATGATGATGAAAGAGGAAGAGAAAGAGGGTAGAATAATAAATAGAAAAGTGTCTCATGCAAGATAGGATGAATGAATCATTTTTGCATTGTCTTCTTCTTCTAACATGCGCCTTTACTTTTACTTTACATTATCCATCCAATAACAATTCGCAATTCACAATCGCCTTTTGTTTTCCACAGCCACGGCTTTAGTAAAAGCTTCATCTTCCTCTTCTCATCTTTTCAGTTTTTTTGTTATTATTATTATTACTATTACTTTATTTTAGAAAAGAAGGACCTGAACATGGGCAAGACTATCTATGGCTATGGCAATGACTGTGGGTGGAAAGGCTTCAGGGTTCATCTCCTCGTCTCGCACTCACACACCTCTTGTTTATGTTTTGTGTGGATATTCATGCAAAAAAAAAAAAAAAAAAAAAAAAAAATAGCGGTAGCGGAAGAGAAACTTTTTTTCCTTGATTCAGGCTAGAAAGAATGATAATCCNTTATTCAGGCTAGAAAGAATGATAATCCCCTTCCAAAACAAAAAAGAGTATGAAGGCTTGTTATAACGGATTATTTAACGGTTTCAAGCGAAACTGAAGAAACAAGTTTTTTTTGTCAAGCCTTCTGCAAAATCCGGAGAACGTTCAATGATGAAATTATATTCGTCTATTGTAAGTCCCGTTATAATTATTCAGGTTTTAATGTAGATAAGGTGGTTTGAAGAGGAATTGATTGTGAGTGCAGGTGACTTTGACTTGTTAAGAAAAAAGAAAGTTGTTTTCTTCACGTTTCTCAAATGACTTTCTGAGTTTGTTCTAGTCCTTGTTGATGTTGTTGAGTGTTGAAATGGTTCCACAGTCCAAGTCCACCAGTGTATTCACTTGTTTGCGAGGTAAAAAAACGTGAGTGAGCTCAGACAACGACTGCTTCCACTTTCACTTGGTTTTGGTCTTGTATATTTTTTCTCTAGTTTGGTGTTAATGGAACGGAAATTGAATTGAATATGAAATTATATTCGTCTATTGTAAGTCCGTTATAATTATTCAGGTTTTAATGTAGATAAGGTGGTTTGAGGAGAAATTGATTGTGAGTGCAGGTGACTTTGACTTGTTAAGAAAAGAAAGTTGTTTTCTTCACGTTTCTCAAATGACTTTCTGGGTTTGTTCCAGTCCTTGTTGATGTTGTTGAGTGGGTTCCCCAGTCCAAGTCCACCAGTGTATTCACTTGTTTGCGAGGTAAAAAAAACGTGAGTGAGCTCAGACAACTACTGCTTCCACTTTCACTTGGTTTTGGTCTTGTATATTTTTTCTCTAGTTTGGTGTTAATGGAACGGAAATTGAATTGAATTTTGGAAACGGCACAAAAGACATTATTTTACTACTACAACAAAAAAAACTGTTTTAAAAAGCGTCTTTAGTTTTAAATGGGAAAGGGAAGGGAAAAAAGGTCTAATTTCCTTGTGAAAACAGAATCTCATTTTTTCCTCTTTTGTTTCCTAGAAAAACGACTTAGAAAGCATTATATTTCCATTTTCTTCTCTTCTTCTGTTAGCTCCTACTTCGGCCTTCCTTCCTGCCACTTTTCTTTCCCGTGAGAGTCGAGGATACAGTACGACTACTGAGTAACGGCGTACAGATTGAATGGAAAATGGGCTTTGATGGGCAGGTGGATTCAGATGAAATGGGCAACAAAGTCGAAGACGTACGTTTTTAATTACCCCACCTGGGTTGGTTTTTCATGGGCAAATTAAAAACGGATTAGAATATTTCTAACGAATTCAAATTAATTTTTTTAATACTGTCAATCCTAGAAATAATTTTATTGTCCGTTAAAACCCGTTGTCCATTAAAAACCCTTAATTTTTTGTAATTTCTTGATGGTACCACTACGCCATAAAGTAAAGTGGATTGGATTGACAAGGAAAGGGAAAGCACAGTTCTGCGGTTCAAGAGAGGAAAAACATGAATATGCATCAGATCACTTTTTACTTACTTTAGTCTTTCAGCTTGTTTTTTCTTCCAAGGTGTCGTCTCCATATTTTGCAATGATTTTCATTTTAAGAAAATTTTCTTCAGTAAAGAGAAAGATTTATAAACTTGGTTGGAAGAGGAAGTGAAAGTTGCTGTGGCTGTGTGTGCGTAGGTATGCATGTCCCATCTTCTCACTTCGTTTGGCTTGAGTCGTTGAGTCAGAATGTCTTCAGTTTTCCTCAGAGATGACAGTGGGTTTTTGTGAGCAGTTGGGTTTTGATTTAAAAAAATGGACATTTAAAAGTAAATTAAGAATTGACTTGGACATCTTGTCTGGCTCAATCCGTTACGAATGAAATAAGACGTCGAGTCTAGACCAAATCCGTTATTAATTTAATTAATCTAGATTTTATTTCAATGCGTAATACGTTGCCAATTTAGTGTGGACCTCAAAACTAAAATAAGGGATTTCGTGTTATCAATTGTAGTTGTATAATAACGGGCTGATAAATAGTCTCAATTACTTTATTTTTAGGTATATTTTAACGAATGTCATGACTTTCAACCACAAAAAAATAAAAGCTTAAAATTTTATTCAACCAAAAAATCCGTTAAACCCCGTAAAAATAAAAAAACCCACTTGGGTTTGTCATCCATGGTCCTATCTTCCGCGACGTGTTAATTATTACAAAGTACACCAAACAAGTTCTCTCAGTTCAGCTTCAGTTGAGTTCTCTACTCTGCAGAAATCTAAAACGTGGGAAATGGCATGAAAGGGACTTCACTTTTTTCCCGTGTGAAAACAGAACACGGCGACGTGAAAATAAAGAGAAAAAGGGAAAGCTTGTGTTAGCTTTTGCTTGACACGATACACGAGAGTATTTTGTAAAAAAGGATGTGAAACGTGAATAACATTAATATGCGTTTCATTGTCATCGTCATCGTCTTCCTCATTCCTATACTGCCGGTTTGGTATGGTGAATTGAAGCTGGTTGAATTGAATCTGTACCAAACGCAAACCAAACTGTGTGAGCAGTTGAGATGAGTTCCTTTTGCTCTTTTTAAGTACACATGGTATAATAGGTTGATAAAGCTTATTTCGATATCGACGTGTCTATTTTTGTTGTCCATCCGTCTGTCAGTTTCAAAGAAAATGAAATTAATGAAACGAAAATGAAAATTAAAAAAGCTGAAATAATGAATGGTCTCGATTGTGATACGTCTGCATATCCATTTTGACAACTTTTGATAGTGTTTCGACTTAATTTGGAAAGTTCAGCTTAATCAATTGTATTGATTTACAATTGAAATTTTTCATTGAAAAAGTTTTTCAAACGTGTTAAGCTTTTAATTTCACTTTATACCTTTTCAGCTACGTTTCTAAAATTATATACCAGCTTAATTTCTTTTGAACAGGGAAAATTGTAAAGCAGGAAATGAACCTGTCTATTCACATTTCTACTCTACATGTGCTTGGCTTGGTTTGGCTTTGCTTTGCTCTGTTGGATGTTTTTTAAGAGATGAGAAGTTGATGATGATAATGATGAGGATTCTATTCCACATGCCACTTGTACAACCCAATATGAAGTACAAGTACACTTGTCTTTTTTTGTGTAGCTGTCGTGTTGCAGCAAAAGGTAATTTTTTTTCAGGAGAAAGGGAAGGTGGGTGTCATGTTCCCAGTTATTTCGCTCCTGGCTTAGCACGATCACTTCAATGGAGGGGATGATGTTGATGATGATGAGAATGATTACAAGATACAAGAATTGCCACCGCCACAATATTTGTAATACAACGCTCAAAAAGACAGAAAGATTGATTTAAAATGAATGAATAGAACAGAGAGAGTAAATTTTAGTATTTGCTTCCTTGTGTCAATCCAACTTCCGGCTAAGCTGTGGGAACATTCATTTCATACGTGGCCCATTGAGTGTGGACTTTTCATTTTGTTTGTAAAAATTTGTACTTTGCGAATTAAAACTCCATTTGTCGATCAATTAGGTAAATATAAGTATTAGGAAACAAAGTAAACATCAACCCAGACTTCGGCATTTGACTTCCAAAAATACTTTTAAAGTCATCTTTAAACAAATTTGATCTCATTTCGTGTTTCCTTAATTTTTTTCTAATTATGTCTATCTAATCTGGATTCTTGGATTCTTTACTGGATGTGATCTTCCTCAACTGGAAATAAAACAGGTAAAATAGTATTTCTTTAAAATTAAAACTATAAATATTAGTCAATGTTTGCACCAAAAAAAAAACTACATACCTAAATGCATAAAGAACCTTGCAAACCAAAATCATCTCAAGAACTTTGTTATCCGTCACAAATTATTGAATGAGCTCAGACGATTCAAAATGATTTAATTCCTCCTCCTTCTTTTCCATGTCATCTTCAATATTAAATATTTACAAAGTTTCGCTCACATACGCAATTTTCTCTGTAAAATTTGAGTTAGGATGATGCGAGACTGATGATGAGACACGAGACGCGCATCACATCTTTGCACTCAGAAAACTTAAGTTGAAAAACATAATCTTCTTTCTCCAGAGAATAGGAAATAAATGAGTAATGCTAATGTTTCCGCTGCCGGCTGCTACTTTTACTTCTGAAATTTCTCAAAATCATCTCGTCTCATCTCATCCTTCTTTAAACTTAAGTAAGGCATATGCATAATATGCAAATTTATTTTATTTCCCTGACGTGACTCCTACACATCAACATTACATCACATCGTCATCCAATTTAATCAGGGTTAAGTTATAATTGGCAGTAAGTGGATTGGATTGGGCGATATTAAGAAAAATACAAGCTAAAACACGGGTTTAGTGGAATAATAAAAGAATTTCTCCAGACGTCCAAACCACCACGACAAGAAATAACGGATTTGGAGGATAACTCATATGCCCCCGGATTTTATTACCAAAACCAATAAACCCAGGACTTTGGGTCTTGCATCTCTGAACCCAATCCAATCCACATTCGAATATACCCAAGAGAAATATATAATTTTTTCTCTGGAAAAGTCAAGTAAAGCCTTAAGATGAAAAAAATGAAATGAAGACATCGTCCTTGTGGACCAAGTAAATAAGCCAAATAGAGAATTTTCTAGACTAGGGCCAGAAGAAAAGAACATAAAGTTCAAGAAAAAAATTTGCATTAGATTATTGACATCTCTTTACTTAATTTTGCGCCAGAAGCTAAAAAAAAGTTTTCTAAGGGAAATGCGATTTGTCTTCCTTTCCGGCTTCATCTGTTTCACTTTAGGAAATAGGATATTACACGATTACATACATAACATACAAAATGAAAGTCGAAGTCGTAAACTGAAAAGGAATGATATGATAAGCAATATCGCCTCATTTTTATGGTGAAACATTAACATATGTAATCATAATCATCACAAACAGCTTCGCTTAGCCTTAATCATGTCATTGAGAATAATAATAATAAACATTTCAATAAATATAGTAAAAAAACACTACATAAGAGATAGGATTTGCAATTACTTTTGATACCAAGGGCATTTAGTTGCAGTTATTATTCTGATTCAACAATGACATTGGATTTCACATGCAATTCTAATGAATGAACGAAATAGAGGGACTACAGCTTCCTCAACGCCGATATCCAAATTTCATAAAACTCTTTACATCACAATAAAGTATAGATTACTTGAGCGTCTTCCATAATGATACATAGGTTGTGAGTTATGTAGACAATATTGCAATTTTTTACATTTTTACAACGGATGAAATTTTTTGGCAAAAAAAAAATTGATATGCATTTTGGACTACTTAAATCAGGCTATTTTATTTCCTTCAGCTAATCTAAAGTTCAGCTCAGAATTCAGTCTTGCTTGAAGTGTTCTTCTATGGAAGCTAAGCTATTCTAAAAATCCAGATGACTCCTGTTCCCCTTTCACTGTTTCACTTCGTTTAATTATCCCTGCAGTAGCCCATTTAATTAATAATGCATTACGAAAGAGGTTCATCCCAAGAAGACCTTTTTTTCTGTGAGGTGCTCAGTCGTGCTACTCTCTCCTCTTGGCCTAATATCCAGGATGTGACCGTCGACGACCGTTACTGCTGCTACTTTTACTCCTACTCCTCATGCTTTCCTTTTTGATTCTTGATTCTCCTTTAGGAAATTCAAAGCATTAGAATATTTAGGTTGGAAGAGCAAAAGTATGTGATGTGATGTGGCCTGTGGTGTGGTGCGATGCGTGCATGCAAGCAAGCAAATTCAGAGATGGTATTTGGTGGACTTTAAAGGAATACCTGGGTCGATAGAAAGTCGGGTTTTAAATAAATTAAGACTTTTCATCAATTTAGATGTCCTACTTCATGTTTGCATTTGGAGTAATAACGGATTTCATGGATTAAAAAATGTCAGCATTCAAATTAACCCCGTCATGATTAGTACAGAAAAATTCGTTAAAATTTAACCCCACCGGTATTCAAAACCCTCATGTTTAGTCCTCTTTGGTGCTTTTCCTTTGGTGGATCCCGTTCTGGATTAAGGATTAAAAAGAAAGAAGAAGCCTTTTTTATTTCTTCACTCACGGGATAATGCAAACATCCCTCGTGAATCTAGGCCAGGCCCAGGATAGAGTTAGACACTGGAGAAAAAAACAACAGTTTTTTCCTGGAACTTGAAAAACATTTGTATTCACCATGTGGAATTGGATGAGATGACTTTCTCATTCTCCTTTTTTCTTCCTCCCACTTTTTCTTACTCGACTCGATGCATCTCTAAAAAAGAAATGGAGTTAGCGTACGTTGGGCATACATAAAAATGGGATCCTTTGGATTTAAGTCGGTCATAGTCATAGTCGTAGTCATGATCATGATCATCAAAAGCATCCTCTACTAAAATACTGCATGTGAACTGGGTTGGCGTATATGTAACCGTATTTGATCTATTATAACGCTGATCGCCAAAACTTTATTTTTAAATGACACGTGGCCGGTGAAAGAGTCTCATCTATTGGAATTCTTTCAGAAGACCCGGCATTCAGATCTCCAATTTCATTTTTTGAGAATATACGGTATTCATCCGATCCTTTCTCAAATTTTCGTGATTGAGATCCCCAATTACAGATTGCTCATTCATTACTCACTCCGACTTTTCTGCACTAATTAACTCTCTGTGTCGCAGTGAGTGTGCCAGTCGTAGTAATAATAAAGTGCACATGCTGCTTACTCACTTCGTTTTTTATTATTTGCACCGCATTGCATTTTGTAAGTAAAATTCCAAAACAAATCTCGGTTAAGCACATACAATCCAAATCCACGCAATTACAATTACAATTACGATTATCGATAGAACAATTTTTTTTCCCTCCAGAGTAGCTTAATTAAAGACGAGTGCTCGTCCCCAATCATAATGAATTGAATACAGAAGGAGTGAAAGAAAATGAAATTCGATGAGATGAGTTTTGTAGGTACAGTACAGTTCCAGTTCCATCTTACATAACATCACATCCACAATATCCGCACACCTCAGGGAGCATTTCTAGTTTTACGAAGACCAGCCCGGCAATAAAAAAAGTTTTTCTTGAAGAAATGTGAATGAAAAGTTTGACTTGGTTTGGCGGCGTAAAGACTGCACAGTGCGTCGGAACGGAATCAGCAAAAGAAGAAAATGGTGAATATCTAATAAATTTCTTGTAACTCAATCAAGATATAAAAAAACTTGCTTTGCACTACAACTACACACGACAAGTATAAGTAAGTATTTGCATTTGGGAGAGAAGACTGCTAAATTGGAGATTTTTCTTCCTGAAGGCGATAAGCTAAAAGCTATATCACGTAATCAAAGTAAAAAAAATGGTCGGGTGGGGGGAGATACGTACGTAATCAGCTCAACAGATCTTGGATTATTTGGGATTTTTATGGGAATTGCATTTATGCATTCAACGTTTTTAATATTTTTCTGGAGTTTTTTAAGGGACACTTGAAATCAGACGGGAAGGAAGGACATGGAATAATCTGATGGAATATTTAATAGGGCTGTTAAACGACTTTAGAAACGTAGCTGGGAAGCAAACGAAATATAAAATAATATAAAATGGTTTTAAAAAAGTTAGTTGAACAGTTTTTTCAGTTTGCCCAACACCTGAAAAAATGAAATAAATTTTGCTTTCAACTTTGCTCAAATTGTCTGTATTCCAAATAAATATTCATTTTTCTTTCTTTTTTTAATTCATTGTACATACAGACTGACAGATAAAAATCATTCCTGGCTATCCCACTTTGTAAAAAATATTCATCCAATTATGCTGAGGTTTGAAGTGTGTCTGTTTGCATTTTCCCTGATTTACATATTTCCTTAAGATTTTTTTCTTGTGGGGAAAAATACTTTTTTTCTTTTGATTTTTTACTATGCAAGCTATCCAGTCCAACCACTTATCGAGTGGAAAGAAGGGAGAAAAATTGGAATGTTTATGTCAAACTCATATTTAACTTTGCTATGCATTCCTTTCATTCGGAAATTCAGATCAGGAAGGAATAATTTGGACTTGATTTTTTAAGAGTTCGAACCAAACTGATTGCGATTGCGAGGATTTTTCTTATTTTTTTATGAATCTCTGCAGCTTCTTCAGTTTGGTCTCTACTGAAGCGATATAATTTGATAGGAAATTTTTTAGATCTCTTAATTCCGAATTTCAAGAAATGAGATTCGAAGGAGGAAATAGGAATTAATGATGATGACGATGAATGACAAAAGATTATCGTGGAACATGATTGGAATTATGAGAGCATTTTAACTTTCAGAGATCAAGACAAAGCACATTTCACAGTTACTGCACTGCAGAAAAAAAACTTGGGCAGGGAGGATTTAAAAGAAATAGAAAAAAACCTCCTGATATTTTTCTTCATTGTAAAATTTTAGAAGTTTTTATCCTTCTCTGGGAATAAAAATCCACGCACTCCATACTCCACGTCACCAAAGGCATGCGTAACTTCTGAATGTACCTGAGGGAAGGATGGAGATCTGGATTCTGGATTGTAAATTCAGGAAGCCATAAGTTAACGTTCCAATTACAAATTATTGGAACAGCTTGTTTGTGATCGTATAGTGCTCAATAAAAAAGCATTTTGGCCTACTTTAAGAAATTTCGTTACAGTTACGAGTACAAAACACATGAGCCACGCCACGAGCCAAATGAATAAGGTTGAATACTTACTACTTACATTAGTCAAAGCTTGGTATACCGGCCGACGCAATTTGTATATTTTGGCATTACTTGCATCTCATGTCTCAGATTTGCTTCAAAATAGCCGTTGAACATTTTGGTGGACATAACGGTTTTTACCATAAATACATTCGCCCACTTATTTTCCTTGTTTGACAAATCAATCCATCGATAGTTCTCATCAGCCAACGGTATATCTAGCTTCTAGAAGACTTTAAAAGAATTTATGTAAAGTATATTGTACTACTGTCCCTCTTCTCCAATTTCTTTGTTTTATTTTCTGATGCGGAAGTGAAAGTGGTATGTACACATTGTAAATTGCAAACAATACAGTTTAAAATCTGGGTCAAGAAGAAATACCGATACTGACACACAGCACACACAACTTTGGAGAAAGTTCACATCATCATGGAATGTCCTAAACCTAGACTCAACCCAAAGGATGGAACACATATTTCTCCCAAGTTTATTGGGATAGTATTCCCAAAAGAGAGAAGAAAAACAGAAATCGCTTTTATTTTTATAAAGGAAATTTTTTTTTGGTAAAACCCATTTTTCCAGAATATATTGCATTACATATTTTTGCAAACTTGCCAATAAAAACAAATATGTACAAGCCAACATCACAATTCACAATATCTTTCTTCCTCTTCCTCGTTCCCTCATGGGAGGATCGGGATCAAATGGTGGATGGTGGAATCTCCATCTTTTAAAAATAAAATTCCTCAATAAAAATAAATCCTAGAATAACAGTATTTTTTTCTTCCCTGTCCCACTAGTACCTCCAATGCCACTTCAATTTCTCAAGTGTGGACGACGAAGAAAAGGAGATGGGATAGGAGGAATGGAAAATTGAAAACGATAAATTGCAAGGTGCTCATACTCTAAAATGTTATTGTTCTCTGAGGAGGGATATGCTAAGCACACGAGAAATCCCGCACGCATTCCTTTAGCATTTTTTCTTTTGTGGAATGGGGACAGCAAAATAAAAAAAATAAATTTTTTTCTTATTGTTTGAGTAGCATGGGAATGAATAAAGTATTTAAATTGATATGATACTACCACTACCACTGCATACTTTAGTTTGGACTAGAAATACAGCTACAGCTACCTGAGCAGATATTGTGATTGTGATTGCGATTGAGCCGACAACAAGAGTCTGG
Organism: Seira musarum; assembly: GCA_027743895.1. Lineage (NCBI taxonomy): Eukaryota > Metazoa > Arthropoda > Collembola > Entomobryomorpha > Entomobryidae > Seira > Seira musarum. Next base: position 14,200 of record JAHZMX010003052.1, read on the forward strand.
ATCCTGACATAAATTTGAAATATGAGTTGAATTATGTTAGGATTTTCGAGGGAAATCCTTGTTCTCACCAACCGCGATAACCGTAATTGCTTGAAAGAGAATGCGGATCTTCAATTGACTGTAATAATAAATCTTATTTAGAAAAGCACCCGAGCCGTCATTGCAAGAAATACGGTTGAAATATTCCTAAGCATTTTCTTGCGACTGTGACGGAAGAAATCCCGGAAAGCAGCCCAAGGATGTGCATTTGTGATGATGATGATGATGCCTGTCCCAATGTGCAATACTACGACATTATGTACTTGAGTTGAATGTGCAAACCGTTTTCTGTCGTTTTTGCAAACACGACAACCGACTACCACTTACTGTGATGTAATATCGGGATTGCGATTTAGAAACTCATTTCCCTTTCCAAAGAGGAAACTTTTGTGTGGCTTGGTCTGTCTGGTTGTACTCCAGACTGCAGTTATTGCAAAATATTTTGCGCTCATGATTGACACATTCTTGGAGGAAGTTTGTACTCTTGGGAAACTTAGAGGAAATTGCTTTCCCTTTCGTTTTATTTTATGCAAAAAATGTGACTTCCTCTTTTATCTTGAAGCTTCAGGAATTTTGGGGATATATTTTTGTGAAGTGGGTTTACTTTGGTCTTGATCGTGGTTGTCACACTTTGAGCGCTTAAAGCCCAAAGAGTAATTAATTATTTAGCCAGTTTTTCAATTTGAAATGGAATGTGGTTCACGCCAAGCCACAGTTCATACTCTGACTTAGTTCTACTCAAACTTTCTTGAAAAAAAAGTTGACGAATTTACATTACTCAAAACTTGAAAAATTTTTATGGCAAATTTTCTCTATTATAGCCTTTGCCTTATTGTCAGTAATTATCAATTCAATTTGATTTTCTATTATGTTGAAGTATATTCATCGTTCATCAACGTCTTAATTGAAGAAAAAATCATTAAAGTCTATTCGTCGTGGAAGTTCAATATTTCACATCTGGATTTTTGCTTTTACGGGTCTAGTATGTATATGTATAGGTATGTAAGAATTTAAACCCGATCCAGGGATACATACTGGCTGCAAAAAATTGTCACTTGATTAAACTGACCTTGTTGTAGGTATATTTAAATAAATTTATCACTTGTAATTTACTGATAAAATATTTGAAGTATTTGAGCCAAAGTTAGTTTTTCCGAAACAACATTTTGTGTACATATTTTGATTTTCAAGGACCAAAGTGACATTTTCCTGTTCATACTTCCTCCAGTTTGATATTTTTTTTATGTGCAAAATGAAATAGACGATAGACGATAAACAAAACTTCATGTTAATTAGAATTGTATTCATTGTTGGGAGATAAAGTATTCATTTCAAATCTTTAAAACGTTAGTTTTGACTCGAACACTTTGAAGCTCGATGTTAATCACAACTAATAACTATTATTTTATAATGGCATTCAAATTCATACGGTAACAAATATTTTGTAACAGGGCCGACGCGACGGGCTGGACTAGAGTTCAACTCAACTCAAAGAGTAAAAACGCAAATTCATATATCAATTATGGATAGGAGAGCAGATCCTTTGCGTTCAAGGATTTAAGGTTATCGGCATAAAGAATCGAAATAAAAATAAATAAAAACCTACCCTGTTTAAATAAAGTTATTTTAATTCGCTGAGATAGTTCTACTTTAATTATAGCTTACGTGCTAATGATTTCATATTCGTCACACCTTATGCCGCTCTTACACGATGACTATGTGCCGAATTGCGGTGATCGCTCATCGATAGAGTATGTTAAGAATATCACATTTTTTATTGCGAGTGCGAACTAAACATATACTTCTATATATGACCTGTAAATACGCATTTCCAAGTGTAATAAATAATTAAGGATGAAAAACAGGAAAAGGTAGACAGTCTTTGTCCTCATATTTGATGATAAATTGTTAATTGCTTTTGTATAAACATAATTTTGGAGTTGTTGAACACGCATAATGATCATATCTAATTATTTGACTGAGGTCTGGAGAACACGTAGGCTATTTCAAAATTATTCACTTTGTCTCTAAAATGTTGGTTGAATACCGTTTAATTAGTGAGCTTGTAAAGCTCTATGGACATTGGAAATATGTAATGGAGATTCCAGTAAAGTGGGATGCCTCCAACTCGAAAGTTCGCCCTTCAAATCGGCCACTTTACTGTAAAACATGGATTTCAGTTTGTCTAATCCTTGGAATTACTAATTCCTGGTCATTGTATCATGCAAGAAAGAGCCGGAATATTGCGGATACAAGTGTTGGCCTCTTCCTCACTGCCTGCTTGTATTCATGCTCATACTGGATTTCGAGCTTATGGAAAAATTCAAAAGTTTTTACGAGCTTCATCAATGGTTTAATGGATTTGGAAACAAAATACAATCAAGGTAAAAATTTAACGGCCGTTAGATACAAAATACGTCGATGGTCAAATAATTCGATCCTTTAACGTTTAGGTCGATTACGGATGACTTACAATCGTGGAAAAGTTAAGATCCAACTTGCAACCCTGATTCTAAAAGCAATGTGCCTAACCGTCTTCTACATTCCATTTAGCGTTAGTACCATTGGTGCGTTTCTTCCTTGTAGTCGCCTGAATATGTTTTACGTTCTCGTGGAAAACAAGTGCACATGCACTACATCCCATCCGTCAATTGGGCTATTGTATCGTTTTGTTTTTTACATGCCAAGCGTCTTAATTTGGAAATGCGTAATGCTCAATGGATGTACATTGGTATGCCACATCCTCATCGGAACATTCTGTCAGGAGGAGTTCTTACAACTTTTTGCAAAATTGTTGATCGACGACCTCAGAAATTGGGAGCGAAATAAAATTGATGGATTTGTGAGGACGCTGCAAATGTACAGGAAATTCCAAGTTGTGAATAATTTTTACAATCGAACTCATAGAGGGATGCTCGTTATGCTCTTGGCATGCTCTGTGGCTGGAGAAGCGTCGAATTTGTACATGATCTTCAGAGTCGCAAACGAAGGAATACAAATTCCAGTACCGGCTCTTATAAGCATAGCATGGTTTAGTATCGTCTCATTTGGAATCATCATGATTGATTTTTCATACAGTTCAAGGGTTCATACAATGTCTATGAAAACAATTTCAGAGGTTCGACAAAATACAGCAGGAGTTATCCAAAATTTGTTTGTTTCAAAATATCTGAAATCTCTGCCGCCCATTAGAACACAATTTGGGTCAACAAATTTTATCGAACGATCGACACCATTACGATTTGAAGAATTTACAATTGATAGATTTATTGATTTAATGTTATTGGGAAAGAAAAAACATAATTAAACTTAATATTGCATTTTATATATATTCGGATTAATCTTGTCAATATGTTATTGAATAGGTAGCTTCAATATTCAACTAGTTATACATTAAGGTTGTATATACGAAATGCCACCCTAATAATTACCATTACCATTAATTTAACTGACGCCTAGTAAAAAATATTTGTAGTAAACAATTTAAAACACCGATTTCAAGATATGCTTGTATAAAATTAACTCTTGAAACTTAATTAACAATGCCACAAATTAATCTATTTCACAAAATTCGGAAATGCACGATGAAATCACAAAAAGTCGTTCAAACATTTTTCCGAGTTTTTTAAATTTCAACGTAAAACTTGACAGTTTTCACTAAAAACCGTTTCCTTTGGGTTCTTATTCATAACCCTTCGTTTTTCTGAATTTCCCGAATTCGCAAAGCAGTATTAAGAAGAAAAAGTTTTTTTTTATTACTTCATCCTCCTTTTTTTGCTAGAGCTACAGTAGCTGTAATGATTTTTACTTGTCCCCTTTTCCTTCTAAAAAGAAAAGTGGGATGATTATGATGATATTCTTGCTTTGCTCGAGCAAATGACGTGATCCTATCCTGCAATCAAGTCATTTTTGCCAGGAGCTGAAATAATGACAAGTTCTTAAGGGAAAGGGGAAAAAAACTTTCAATCCAAAGCCAAGACAAGCCAAATCCAAGTCGAGTCGGGCTGAACTCAAGACTTTCTCGGGAGTGAGTGAATGATATGATGATGATGCCTTTGCCATGTAACGTAACTGTAACAATTCCTCCTTTTTTCCTTCCTTGCATGCATAATTAATTGTCAGCTTTACATGTTCTGGAGTCATTCACTCACTTTCCCTCCCTCACTCACTCCTTGTTTCCACCGTTGTCGTTACAGAACAGAATAGAAGATGGGATGAGGATGAGATGAGTGAGGAGATGAGATGCAACCATAACTAAAAATTTGCAAAGACTTTGTTACAAATACCGAAGATGTTTATTACGGACTCGCTTTGGTTTCATTACGAAATCCGTTATTGCAACGTAATCAATGTATGATTACCTACAAAATTGATGTAGGTTTTTAAAAATCCTTTATTGTTGAAATATTTTGCGTTTCAGAGTTTACTTAGCAAAGAGCGATATTATCAATCCGTTCTTGCTGCATTATTTGTAGGAATCCGTTTTTTATGCTATTATATCACGCATTGCTTATACCCAACTTCTTTTTCCTTTTCTCGGACCGAATGGAAATTTGGTTCACTTTTCCTCTGAGTTTATAACTTTCTGTGTCATTGACTCTCTTCCTTTCCCTTTCCCCAGTTTTTGGTCTGCTCTGGTTTGGTTTTAGTTCCGACTCTGACTTGACTTTTTGTAGGCCCTTCATTCAAATTCTCTTGATGTTTAATTTTACTCTTTGAAAAGTGCATTTTCTAGTACAGCCTATAGCATAACTAAACTGTGACATGACTCGACTCCTCATTTCTTCACGCTCACTTTTCCTTGTCCCATTTTCTTGAGTCATAGTAGCCATGAAGGAACGGAAGGAAGTATGGAACTTCTTCACTTTCTATTTCATATGCCAGGTCAGGGAAAGACTTGACTTTCCCTCTAACTCTTCAAATCTTTGACATTATATTTTTTTTCTCTTTAGAAGTTCGAGTTGTTTTTGTTGTTGTTGCTCCAGGGCTGCTCTGCTGTCGGCTTTTACTTTGCTACTCTTACTTTTACCAACCACAGATTTTCTCATTGAGATTGAGAGAAATTATGTTTACGAATTGCATGGTTCAGCGGTTTGGTTTGGTTTCCTTCCTTTCTTGAATTGGAATTTGGTCTGGAGTGGCGGCTGGTCTGGTTTGATTTTTTCACTGTTTCGTTTTAGATGCCTTGAGGAAATGCAGAAAGGAAATTATTTGCTCATTGCCATTTTTATTGCTATTGCTCATCTTAATCTCTATCGGCATTAGAGGATCAAATCGAAATTCATGTAATTCTATCTTATTGCAACTCAGCTTTCATTTCGTATTCAATTTAAATTGGATTCATTTAAAAAGTTTTTGAAACCGGTTTTGCTGTCAACAATGCAATACAATTAAGTATATTATTAAAAGATTTACAAAAAACAGATTCAAACAACTTTGATTTCAAATAATTTTCCATAAGCATTTTGAGTAAAAAAAATAGCTGGTTTTACACACTACTAAAGATGAAGAGATTATAAGAAATGTGAGCAAAGATGAACTGAATTAATATTAATATTTGCATCATCTTAGCACTATGCCCCACTTTCTTTCCTTTTTTTTATGAAATGAAACATGAAAAAAATCCTTTGATAATTTGGTAGTTATTACTAATATTTAATTTTGATAAAAGTTTAGTACAATTTCCTGCTATTTTGAAGGCTAAGCAAATAGAAGAAAGAGTAATTTGGATGTGGATGGAAATTGCATTGATATTCTTCTTGGATGCATATTATGCTTAGAAAAAGGTATTTTCTCCATCAATAATCCTTTTGTAAATTTTGATATTTTGCGTCCGGAAATTCCTGTGCATGTTTTTATTATCGATTTCGATCGAACATTGTAATAGTAGAACAAAGTCATTTCAAATTAATTTTAATTTAATTACGCTCTTTTGAGCTACAATTTTCCAAAATTCTAATAGATTTGGTTAGATTCATTCAATCACTGATGGAATATGTAAGATTATAAAACTCATACACCATTCAGCAGTTTCGGAATAGTAGAGGTTATTTCAAACCCTGCAGAATTATGGAAGAAATACGAAATTATCGTATACTTTTAAATGGAATTAAATGTGACTCGTAATAACTCGCACAGAAGTCTTAAAAATTAGAAGATAATGTGAAAAGTTAAAGCTACACGTATCCAATTTTTAACGGTTATTAAAAGTTTAAGTTAGAAAATTATTTTTTTATATTAAAGAATTTAATATCTTTTATTTTAATCAAAGATATAGGTAGTTTGCCAAAGCGTTATTCACATGCCTAAAATTAAATTCTAGAAATCCTCCATCCTTAACATTTAAGTCTCTAAAGTAGGTCATTGAAAAAAAGCTCCTTCCATCCGTCATAATAACCTCATCTCATCTCTCTTCTTTTTTTTCATCCAAAAGATAAGTATTTTCTTTTTTAATGCAAAAAGCCCTTCAGAAAAAAAGTACTTTTCTGAATATTTCATAATTTTCAAAGACTTTTTCTCTCCCGTATCCGTAACCGTTACAAAAGGGTTCTTTCCTTTTAGCTGGAAGTCAATATAAGAATGATTCTGTTTGTCTGTCAGTCAGCCTTTTTTCCTCCTTATTTGCCGACATCAGAACGTCTTTCTTGGAAATTTCACTTTGATGTGAAAGCCCCAAAACCAAATTGAACCACAATCCATGATTCTTTTTTCTAAGGAAGAATAAGAAAACAAAACCAGATTTCTTTTCAGGGATGGTAGGTAAAATGGGTTTTAATTGGACTAGTAGTGGACAATGCAGTAATGGAGTGATAAAAAATTAAAGCTACATTTCGCCATAAAGTATTCACTATAAATTTGAATTGCCCGGCATGACCAGACCAACTGAGTCCGAGTCACTGGACACCGATTTGAACTTCTGATTCTGGATTTTCTCTTTATTTTTTTGATTCTTAATTTTTTTGATTCTTTATTCAGACTTCGTTTAGCTTTTTTTTCTTTTAATGCACTCATGTTTTTTCAAGTGAATCCTTTTCTTTCTTTCTTTCTTCGTCTTTTTTCCAGTACTCGCTACTCCTACTCAAACTCCCACTATTACTATTACCGTTTTTTCATTCTCTTTTTCTGTTAAAATGTAGAGCACGATCCATGTCCATGCTCCATAATATCATCTTAAATAATGCAAAGAAGCGATCTATCGTCTATCCTCTCACTCGCAAAAAAGGCTTCTTTTCTTCCTCTTTTCATTTTCGGAAAAAGCAAAAGTAAAAAGTCAGCGAGACTAAAGCCAAAATCCAGCCTAGCGCAAAGCTACACAAGGGCAATGGCAGTGGCGAACAGTAAGTAAGCAACAGTGAATGGTGAAGATACGCAAGATGGATGACCGACGGTGAAAGGAGTGTGCCGTCAAAAGAACAGGAGGAAGAAAATGAAGTGGATGCGGGGGAGGAGGAGCAACATAAACTTCCCTCCACTCCACTCACACTACACTATTCAAATGATTATGGAGTTGAGACTGCAGTGTATCATCATATCATTCAGAATATTTAAACTTCTGAATACAAGTTCTTTAAACCAAAACGAAACACTTTCCTGTTGAAACGCACAGGGAAAAAAGGAAAAACAAAGGACGAAGCCAAAGCCAGAGCCACACTCCAACTCCAACTCCGCACACTTTTCACCCAGACAAGGAAGAGCGATGAATGTGGAGAAAAAAACTTTTTTTCTGCAATATTAAAAAAACGAAACAGAGAAACAATGCGTGTGTATACCTATGATATGAATTGTGATGATACTATTCTCTATGCCGTGTGTGGTGTGGTGTGGTCCATCCTCATCCATAGTCCTCTTATTTCTACACAAAGCAATATATTATCTCCTCTTTTTTTCTGGAGAAGAATAAGAAATACAGACTTGAAAACCTTTTTTAATGCCCGAAGGACAAAGAGAGGAAAAAATGACAATATATTATGCGCATATTAAAGTAGCTTATGTTACATCAGCTATAGAGAAATAAAATGTTTTTCACAATTCAACATTCATTCGTGGCGAAGAAAGGGAAAAAGAGAAAGTTGTATTTGAGAATAGGACTGAAAAGAGGCTTGGCTCTGGGCTTTGGCATCTGCTTTTGTTACTTTTTAACCGATCCAAATCTTTCCAAATAGATAGAATAGGGATGACAATGGGCTTTAAATCAGCAGGTGGGGAATTAAAATCCTGGTTAAATTTTCTCAAGGTTGTTGATTAGCAAAAACGCCCTGAAATTACTATTGTGGAAGATCAAATATAATTCCGTAACGGATTTCAGAGATCTGAAAAAAAGTTCTTACTGGCGCGCTCAAACTTGTCTCGTCATTATTTAGAACCCAGTAAAACCTTGTACCAAGGGTTAATTTTTTGGAGGCCACATTGTATTAGGAGAATACACCGCATTTAAATATCACATTGGCAACAGAATCTCACTCGATTTAAATTCCATGGAGCAAGTTAAAATTGTAGAATGTCGTGAAAAGGCCAATTTTTCTTATTTCCATTGATTGTTGAGGAGTCCAAAATGAGCTGAAGATTATTTTTTATTGAACTTCGAATTGCGTACAAAATATTTACAAGCGTCAAGCGAATACGATAATGGTTTAGCGACTTCTTTTCAAGAGTGCCTTAAACTTGGAAAATTAATCAAATTTAAATACCGGAGTATAAGTTAACAATCAATTAACGCTAAAAAATTGACCTAATCGATGAAATCCCAACTGGGACTTTCATAAAGGGTTTTGCAAACTCTGGTGCAGGTAGAACATTGCGTATATAAAAATATTTTCGTATGGGTAAAGCAGATCAATGCGATATGCAAAAGGAGAAAACGAGAAAAATGGCTTGGTTTGGATCTGGCTCTAGCTGTGTCTGCTTTTTAAGTAACTCGTAACGAATTTCAATAGCAGCAATTTTTTATGACCATTTCAATGCAATGCAATGGAGGGAAAAGTGTGGAAAATGGAGTGCCCACAAGAATACAAAATATTATATATTTTCAGAGGAAAAAGTTTGAATATGATTTAAGAAGCAGTTAGCAAAAGGAATAGTAATGCGCCATTGTGAATTGTGAATCGAGAGTTGAATTAATGTGAACGGACGTGAATGTACATGTGTGTGGGAAGTGCAACTGTAGCTAATGTAGTTTCATAAACGGATCGTGATATTTAGAAAAATCTGTCTCTGATCCGGAGCAAGAATAAACTTCCGGGTGGTAGGTATTTGAAAGAAAATGCAGTCGAAGACTCTTTCAAACGTTAATATTTACGCCATCCTTCTGTAAAACGGTTCAAAATAGGTTGGTATGAAAAATACGATCAATGAATATGCTTAATAACGGATTTTAAGGATTTTGCCTAAATTGCTTGTGTTTTTCATCTTCCTTTTTGTTATTTTTACGAATTCTTAAAATTTGGATATTTTTTGGATATTATTCTCCTTAACTTTCACAAACCTCAATATATTTAGACCGCTATATTGAGAGTTTACTTCAGTGAGATGCAAATGAAAATGTTTTGATTTCTCACAAACACAGTTCTTCCAATTTCAACTGTGGATGATATTAAAACACCGACTGGCATTTCCTGCTACAAATACACCTTACATCCTGAGTAGAAGAAGAAGAAGAGAAAAGCATTTACTTTTTTGAAAACTTTATTTCTTCTCATGCCAAATGCACACGATACATAATGCATAATAATGATGATGATTAATAT
>JAHZMX010003053.1:0-16018 GCA_027743895.1 Seira musarum
AATACAAAATCATTACCTGGAGCTCAAGATTTAAGTTTATCATGGAAAGATTCTGACTCAACTGTAATTAACTTAACCTAACTAACTAAAATTATAATGAAATTAAATTAAAAACTGTTTAGAAATATTGCCTAGAGACAGTTGAGTCAGAATGTTTCCATGATAAACTTAAATCTTGAGCTCCAGGTAATGATTTTGTATTATTTCAACGAATAAAATATAAGTCCGTTGGAGGCGTTTTGGATGCCTTAAAATTGAATGCGTTTAATTTGGGTGCCTTGAAATTGGATGCTTTTAACTTTGGTGCCTTAAAATTGGGTGCGTTTGATTTGGGTGCCTTAAAATTGGGTGCCTTCAATCCGCTGCGTTCAGTATAAGTGCCTAAAAGCCGGTGCGTATAATCCGATTCCCAGGTCCAACAGTTTCTCCGTTCAAGAGGAAAAATGCCCCACGAAGTTGGTTTTGGAAGTTGGTCTTGATCTGTATTTACACCAATGCATTGTAAATGGGCATTTTCAGGGACAAAAATGAATTTAAAAAATTATTTGAAAATATCTCCAGTATTTCGACCACGGATTCGGAACCAGCAAAAAAAGTTGATTTAGACAGTATGTCTGGTATATGCGATTAATGCGGGGCACTTGAAAATGTTCCCTTGTTAGCATTTTAAAATAGGATATGAGTGATAGTCGGAAAAAAATCAATCGGATTTTATTTGCTTCATTTTTAAATAAAAATCACCATTTCTCTTTTCCCATCGACCCATAAAAGCTCCCTGACTTTCCTTTCGAAGTAAGAAGTTGAACTTGAACTGTTATCCCGAAGCAGTGGTTGCGACTCCAAATCTAAATTCTTCTTTTCTTCCTCCGTTGATAATGATTCAGAAAGAACGTAAATTAAAGTGACCACCCCAACCATTCCTGTGAAGGCTAAAGTGAATAAGGAAGCTCTTCTAAAGCCAAAGCTGTCGAAAAGAATTCCGGATATTACGGGTCCACTCCATGCTCCCAGAGATATCGCGGATTGCCATAATCCTTTGATAATGAAATAAAATTAATTCTATAATTTTTACCTGAATGACTGAAGTAATCAGAAAGGAAATAAAATTTCATTACCTGAGCAAAGTGCATACGTGCTTGTGTTGTCAGGAAGGCCGTGATTCCTTTTTTCAGACAAGATAGTACAAAACGAAATAATTTAAAGCTTTAACTTTCATTTTTCGAACGTGATCAATTTGCTCGTTAGTTTTTGCCAACTTTTGAAATTATATGTACCAGTCAATTTCTCATTAAAATTTAGAAAAAAAAACCATACAAATTTACACTATCTGTTTGTCACTGGAAATTGTCGGGAGCATTTAAATTGATTTTGGGACGACAGAATTGAAATTTATTGATAACTTGTCTGGTTTAATTCCAATTTTTATCATAAAAACGATTTTTTTAAAGTGGGATTTTCTGACGTCCCACTGATCATTAATTAATTATTGTCATGTGCCATCTCTGAAAAAAAATTTTGGCTTCCTGGACAAAAACAGAAAATGATGTTGTACTTACATGGCATCCCGAAGCCCGACAATGAAACTAGCCACAAAGCATCCGGAATAGCCCAAACCTTGAATCGCTAATCCAAGAATTGTGACCCACAAAATCCTGAAAATTACGAGATGATTTATGGCTTTGCGTCCGTACTTACAGAGATAGTCTTGGGGTTAAAATGGGTAAAAACCAAGGAGCATAAGTGGGGATAATGATTTACTGGGAAAATCCGGCAAATACAGGGATTTTCCATTTTTTCCGTTCATCGTATTTTATAGGAAACGGAAAATGTTTCCAAAAAACAGTTTTGGGGGAATCTGAGAAGTTCCAGCCATTCAACATAATGACTCGTTTAAATAATCAAATTCAACTTCTCACACTGGACATATCTTTTTTCACGAGAAAAAATATTTCCCATTGAAAAGCAAATTCTTTAAAAACAGGAGACATCTCGTCCTTGTTTAAAACCCATTTTAACCCACCAACCGTATTTTTTTTCTGGTTTTGAATATCTTACGTATCGAGAGGAACGAATGGAGCTGGTCCAATCAGCAAGAAGGACGCACTCAGAAGAAAGCTTCCAATCACTGACACAATAATCGGCTTCTGGATGTTATCGCAAATGTAACCGGAAATCGGTGCTGTGACAGCATACACACCTCCACACACAATGAAAACCAGCCCAGTTTGAAATGGCGTCAGATTGAACTACAGAATTCCAAAATATTCAAATGATCCTTCAAAAAATCCAGGGATCCCAAAAAAATCCTGAATTTGGCTGGGGTCCTTACCAATCGAAGATGAGGTTCTAAAGTAGTCTGGATAAATCCAGAACTCATTGAAGCCGAAACAACTGCAATGGATGTCAACGCAACCGAAGGTATTTTTAAAAGATCTAGGATGCCATGATCACTCTTGAGTTTTGCATCCTCCGCCTCCGTAATTTTATCCACTGGTGGCATCACCAAATAACTTGTGATCCCCGTGACGATAAGACAAGCGCCGATCACAAAGAAAGGAAGTGAGAACCCTCCTAACTGAAAATTATCCAAAGTGGGAAAAATTAATTTGTGGCAAACCCCGGAATTTCCCACCCATCCAAAAAATATTGTGGGTAGTGGTCAAAATTCTTATCTCATCTTACCCCATAAAATGCTCCACCAAATGTGGGCCCAACAATAAATCCCAGCCCCATAAAAGTTTCCAAACATGCAAAAGTCGTTGCAATAACCGTTGGGAACTCGATCGCGATTATGACGAAAGTTGAGAGAAAAAAACCTGCTGCACCCAGGGCTTCTACTGCTCGACAGGTCAGGGATAATAAAACAAACCATGTGCGGTCGTTTACTTGATCCATGAGTCTACATTGTAAAAACAAAATGTGAATCTCCATGAGAAAAGGAATTTTCTGGAAAAGGTAATAATCCTTCCGAATTAATTTTTCCTACCCAAATGAGATGACTGAAAGTGAGGTTAAAACTATGCTAGCGGCGAATACGCGTTTAGGTCCGAGGCGGTGTACCTTTCGATTTTGGGAGAAAATTCTGAAAATATTTTCAAGTCGATTTTTTTAAAGTATTTTGAAATGCTTACGTATTTTCCGTAGATTGGCGAGACCTAAAAACCAAACAGAGATTTGACTTATTTTGACCCATGAGTCCTTCTAGGGTCAAATGAGACGACCCGAGAATGAATTGAATGACCCAAGCCATTTGAAAAGAGTGTGTAGTTCTCGGGTCATCTCACTTGACCTCAAAGTATTGAAGGCATCGAAATGCGTAAATTAAAAAAATACCAGAAAAATGATGAACTGGAAAATCCCGAACACGAATCCATACTCCGTTGGCGTCGCTCCTTAATTACGATAGTCTTTGTTTTTAAATGCATTCATCAATTAATTTTTTTCAATAATTTCCAAAACTTGCCTTTCTTTTCGGCCTTTAAAAACCAAAAATTTTCTTTATAAAAATTTATTTTAAAAAAATTGCAAGCATTTCCTTTGCAATTTAGATTGCGATTGATACCTCTGCGGGGTAAAACGGCGCTTGTAATGACCATGTCATTGCCACAAGGGAATTCGTTGCGGCGAAGAATGTAAACAAAATCCATTGTCGTTTTGAAAATGTTTTTAAAACTGTGAATTTCCCACTATGCAACGCTTTCAGATTTTCCGGCTCCAGTTCCATGTCTGAATCTTGAACTTCCATTTCAGTTGAAAATATATTACTTCTTTCTGCTTCCGTTCTTGACAATTTTTAAGTTCTGAACCACAACACTTTCGGATCAGTATTGATTCCGCTGCATTAAGTTCTCTATCAGTCGTGCAACTGCAAATATTTGCAACGTGATAAAAGGCCAAAAAACCATATCAAGTGAGTCCATTGTCCAGCTGTGTTGTGATTGGGATTGTTGTTCGGACTGAATACTGGAATAGCACAATGAGGAAAACAATGATGTTTATTTGTGATATGATGTGACGTAAGCGAACCATAATTTTATGATGAGCTAGAATTATCTTGTCAAAAATCCAGTCATGTGCTTGCTCTCTGCATGAGAAGAATGCATTTTTCCTCCTGAAATTCTTAGTTTTGGGCTTGTGTCTTATGCACACACAAAAGGAGGCGTTGAAAACGACGGAGAATATAACAAGACTGACAAGTAAACTATTTCAACGGCTAATCGAGATTCTCAACGGAATCAGTCGAAATATATCAATTCGACCACGCTGAAAACGATGGCGACACTCAATTGACCGTGTGAGCCCTCCTGGAATTTTAAAGTGGAAAAAGATTTTCTTAAATGCAATGTTTCATGTCACTAAATGCCCCTGCACACGGGCCACGGTCAAAAATAAACTGTATGGCCAACGTAAAATTAACAATTTTGGGTAAATCTAAGTTTTTTGTAGGTTTTTTAAAGCATAACATTATCAACTTTTTATCGTGGTGAGTTTACAATGGCATTATTCATAGCGCATGAAAAAATCTTTTTAAACTTTAAAATTCTAGGCAAGCTCACACGGCCAAACGAGTGTCACCATCGTTTTCAGCGTAGTCGAATTGATATATTCCGACTGATTTCGTTGAGAATCTCGATTAGCCGTTGAAACAGGTTACTTGTGAGACCTTACCTGGTGAAGCCATTGCAAATGAATCACCAAAAGGGCCGTACAAATCGCTTTAAAAAACATGATTCCTTCCATGGCCTCTAAAAGAGTTTAGACGCCGTCCTCAGTGTAAAAGAATATCTATTTCAACTCAGATCAATCAGTAACGACTTTCGAGTGTTTTTGATTGAGTAGAAGGAAAAGTGGAAGAATATTCAGCTTCTTAATTAAAAACCAGATTTTCAGGATATGATTTATGTGAAAAGCAAATGAGTTAAGGTGTCATTTAGTCTTGGCCAGTTAGCAACTCTGGAGTTTCTGCAGAAAAAAAATCTATTTTAATAATTGACCTTGAAAAATAGTGAAAGAAGTATTTAACGTCCGTCTTCCACCGAATTCCATAAACCTGCTTTCAGTAAAAGAATATTCTTAAAAATGAATTTATATTTTCAAGAAAGTCGAAGGAGTTGGGTTAAGGAGGAGAAAATGTTTTGGAATAGAAATAATTATAATTCCACTCCATAATTTTGACATTCATTTAATTTGAAAACATTAAATTCAAGGTTATTTTTATTTGTAGTTTATTACCACATGTAAAAAATCTTCTTATAACGGACGTCATCCGTATTTTCGACCAGAGTCCGCGATTTTTGTTTTGTTTAAGTAATGATGACATGTATGAACATTCTAATTTTAGCAGTTTTCCTCAAAATTCTAAGTTTTCAGATTGCCAAAATATTAAGACTTTACCCAAGTGCTTTTAATGACAATGACACAAATTAGATAATTATTTGCAATTTTTTTTAGTTTAAAATTTTGTCACACTCGCCACTTATTTCACTAAAAAAAATTCACGTAAATTTATTCGAACGTCATAGTAGACATGAGATGAGGCAAAGCAAATTTCACCGGACCACACGTTGCATTGATCAGCTAATTTTTATTTCAGGAAGTCCAGAAAATGTGTCGGAATTTTTTATTTTTCTCAATTTTTCTTCTCCTGTTGTTCGTGCATTCAAGTTCAAAAGAACGGAATTTAAAGGACCAATTTCAATTGGAAGGACTACAGGAAGGAAGGACAAGACGAATGATATGGCTGGACAAAAGACGTCGTCTCATTTTACCCCCAGACTCATCCCTAAGCATAACTCCGATATTAGCGTTTCCATTACTGAAGCAGTCGTCGACTTGGGTGACTTTCGAGAATTTCCAGCTTCAGTGGACCTTCTGGAGTAAGTACAATTAAATATTTTACATCAACTCAGGAATTAACTCAAAATTTAATGGCGAAGTCTGTCAAGAAAAAAATCTTGAGCGCGCTTTAGGCTCAATGAAACCCACGGGTTTTATTTATTGCCCACCCACCCACTCATTTTAAATCCTCTTACATCTCTGATTTTTTCTCTTTCGCAGTTCTGTTCACAGGTCTCGGATGGACATCAGAGGATAATGCGTGGCCTGTAGATATATCCTTCCTGATTCCAAACATGACCTCATCCGATACTGAAGAAAATGCCTCCATCCCCAAAAACAGGGGACGTAAGGGTCAAGCTAAAGGTCAGGAGGAACATTGTTTAAAGCAAAGGCATGGCTCACGAATGTGTCATGACAAGATCCCGATCATGGCCTTACCAACGAACATTCCAGGTACGAAATAATTTTCCCACTGAAAACGTTCTACATTTTGTGCATTTGCTAACATGCCCAGTGTGCAAACCTATTTTATTGTAAAATCCGAAGTTGTAAGTACAAGCATTTGATGGGATTAATGTTGTCCTTACAGTTTAAGACTTTAAGTTTTTTTAAAAAATATAATTAAAACTTCAAATGCAAAGTAAAAATGCCATTATCTCAGAGATAGATATTATCCAGGGTAAAAAAGATTTGGCCCAAAAATTGGGTAAAAACGGGCTAAAATGCGTAAAGAAGGTAATAGTGGGTAAAATAGGTAAAAACGATTTTGCCCATTTAAACCCGTTTTAAACCACTTACTTTTGAGAGTTTAAACACCATTTCTAACCATTTAAACCCGTTTTTACCCATTCACTTATTTTTACCTATTTAACCCGTTTTTGCGCATTTATACCCTGTTTTTACCCATTAAAATCCGTTTTTATCAATTTTTTCCTTTCAACCCATTTTTACCCAGTCCTTGGTTGTTTTTGCCCACCAGTTTTTAAACCCGTTTTAAAACGGAAAGATATAGAAGCCCATTTTTATCAGCTGGCCATCTCTGCTTTATCTGCTTTATTCTAGGTGGGGAAAGGGCATCAATATTCCCAAAACTGGAGCGATTTCTCGAGTCATTTGGCATCAGTGGACGACCTTGCCTCCAAAGAGCAGTTTGTGAGGTGCATGAAATCCCTCTTAAAAATGGATTTGGCATGTTGGGTGAACTATTGACAATGTTTTTCACGTAAGTGGAATTTAATTAATTCTGCCAAAAGCCTACGAAATGAATTGATTGTCTTTTAAACCTGATAATTGTGCACCCGTCGATTTATGTTTTCTAGAATTGGAGTTTGTCAGTAGTCAAAGTCGGGATTTAACCTGTTTAAACCATTTTCCCATTTACCATTTTTCCCAGGGTAATATCCATCCCTTGCACAATTAATATTCCATGTCTAAACCCGTCTTGAATTTCTAAAATTCATTCCAAATTAACGTGAATCCGTTATTGAGAAATGAATTTTAAAAATATCTTCTTTAGAGTAAAAAAATATCACAAAAGTATTATCAAAAATCACAATTAATCCAAGACGTAAGGACGATCTGCTGTGGTACTGAAATAATTTTTATATTCCCTGTCCAGCATTAGCCGCTCAACCTACTCGGAATCACACATGCCAGGATACCTCAGAGCAGAACTTGCAGGAAAGTTTGGCGATTGTTCAGAATATCATCGGAGATGTCCATATTCCATCTTCACTTCAAAGAAATGAGATATTTCTTCACGAAAATAAAATTAATGCAATTTTAACTCATTCACTAACAAGTCCATTAAATAAAATAAAGCTTTTTGAGAGAGAATTTCGACGAGCACTTTTTAGCATAACTTTCGATTGAATTTTGGATTACACTTTCCTGTAAAATTATTTTTTGTATAGTAAAATCCATGTCAAAGTAAATTAATAATAAATTAATAAATTCGAATTTGAGTCTTATGTAATTTTCATCATTTGCTCCAAAACGATACATGCTACCTACCGTGTCTGAAATTATGGCACTGTTGGAATTTCCGGAATTTGGCATTAATACGATGATCTCGATTTTTTGTGGTGGATTTCAATGGACAGAATGTGGAGATGTTTTTAGGGTAAAACGGCTAAAACCAGGTTTGAATGAACTTACATGACTTTTTATATTCTGAATAAATTAAATTGCAAAAAAAGTGGGAATGTTGAATTTCCGATAAATTCCGAAGGACCAACTATTACCCGAAAATACTTTTCGGGAAAAAGGACAGGAAAATACCCTTATTTACCCCAGTAAGATTCATTCAAGTTTATTTACTTCTGTATCCTCCTTGAATTTAATTTAATTCAATTTCTCTTACGATCTCTGAACCACCACATTTCATATATCCAACAATCCAACTACAATTTGCTGAGATTCTCGAAATACAAATCTACTCCAACAAAAAAATTCCTTGTCCTAACGAAAAACATGTGTTGGCATTCCCATAGGTTAGCAAGCAGTTGACTTTGTCGGAACGCCCAGGGGTAAAATAATGGATGAAGGAAAAGTCAGCAAAATCCCGAAAAAAAAACTATTTATGAACTAAGGACAAGATGGCTTCATTTTTTAAATTACCCAGAATAAATATGATTGAAAAATTATAGGAATTTCCGTAAATCGTGAATTGAATGAAGTACATAAAATATTATAATTATCATTACCATGCATTACTTCAACGCTATCTGTAATAGATAAAAATTACCGTTGTGCTCTATTTTCAGCATTGACTGCTCAACCTATTCAGAACAGAATCCCACAATTAAATCATTTTCTTGAATGATTATCATCATTTGCTCCAAAACGATACATGCTATCTGTTCCATCTGAAATTATTCTACTGCACTTGTTTCTAGAATCCGGCATCATTTCAACACGATAATGTCAACCTTTTTGTGGTTTTGATGGACAACGTATTATATTTGACTTTATTGGATTTGAATCAGCAAGTGCATCCTTCTTTAATTCAAACGTGACATTTCTTACTTCGAAGACTTCAGAATAAAAATATTTTTCAATTTCCAAAGACCTGTCTCGTTTGTAAAGTCGTAACGAAAAACCTGCCGGCATTCACTTCACATTGATAATCAGATCATTTTTTTGATGGAACGCTCTCTGGCAAAATAGTGGACACGGATTCTCCAAAAAATAATTTAAAATGGACAGTACGTCCAGGTATTTTGTTCATATTTCACGGAGCCTTAAGATAAAATCAGACTTAGCGAATGAGTATGCCCATTCGAGTTGGTTTGAAAATGCTGAAGTTAGAGGCGCGAGAGTTTCATTCTAACAGAATTATCCCGAATACATCATTCAAATATTTGAATATTAACTGCGTTCAATTTCAAACTATAATTATCCAAGGAACCTGAATGCTATCTGTGATTAATGTTAATTCGTCTTGTGCAGTGTGATCACAATTGACCGCTCAACTCAATCTGCGTGGAATCCGAAATCACATCAAAACGGAAACTCCCACTTACCCGGAATGGCATCAGAGATGGCCAAATCAATTTCATTTCAAAGAAATAAATGAGATTTTCACTCACAAAATTTAAATTATTTGAATTTTTACCAAATCATTTAAAAAATGTTAATATTTTTAAAGGAAAACTAAAAATTATTTTGAAAATCCGAGGGAAACTTGAGGAATAGGGTTTGGCTTTAACTTTTTTTTGTTCCAATTTGACAGTAAAAAATCATATCAAAGAATTTGTTTTGTCGCTTTATTTCGAATCATTGACATGTCATTATGTATCTCTCCTGTTCAGGAATTTTCGTGCTGCTGATATTTTGGAAGTTCGGCATCAGCACGATATAATCATAGACATTCATGATGTGATTTTATTTTCATGAAGTTGAAATATTCAAAAAATTTCCAGTGGTTATTTATGCAAAAATATTTGATTTAATTATTTGAAATTCTATCAGAGATGTACATCACCTCCACTACTTAAAAAATGACACTTTCCCTCACAAAATAAAAAAAAAATAAATGTAATTTTTATTCATTCATGAACACATACGTACTTTAAATAAAATTGCAATTAAAATAAAATATTTTTTCCCTGTAACATCTTGTAAATGCAAATTACCAAATTGTCATTTTTTTCATTCATTAAATTAAAAGTGAAATCCTTTTCATTTCTGCGAAAAATTTGCAGAGGCGAATTTCTACGAAATATACGCGCGTCAATAAAATTGTCACCTCGAAGCATTCTGAAAACTGGTATAATTTTTTTAAAAATTATTTTACTGAACTTTGGGTATTAAAGTTAAATTACGTCAGTTTGAAAAAGTGAATAAAAATATTGGGATTCCCTAAATCCACAAATGAAAAGATTTTACCCTGTCAACTTTAGGGTGACTTATGTCATCTAAAAAATATTTTTAAAAATGTCGAAGTCAAACTACTTCAGCTTTTTCGATTACGGCAACAACAAAGGCAACGGCGAAAAAATAAATGTCAGAAAAATTTATAACCGCCCAATCCATTCCCATTCACGATGCATCTCTGCTGCTCTGTCGATCATCTTTTCTTGTTCGTCCTCATCATATCAATTTTTTTCATTCTTGATTCATGTACAAAAAAAATTGTATTTTCTAATCATCCATGCCTAATGTCAAGTTCATGACCATCTCATTTCATTTTAAAGAAAAACTGTTTGTTTACTTGGTAAACAAGGTGCAATAACGATGCAATGCAAACCTTTCTGCATTCCTCAATATCTACCTTACACCATTTCCGAAAAGGAAACCGGTATTTTTTTCGCTAAAAATGTTTGTAGGTATGTCTTTAGCACGAGATTTGTAGACGAGCTTCTCAAAATGCCAGATCAGATATCGTTGAGGTGATGCCTTAAGGTACGGAGTACATTAATTAGAATTCAATGGCTATTGGGTACTTTGTTACTGACGGTGATGGACGGGGTGGACTTGTACTCGACTACTTTTGCTATTGCTATTCTTTCTTTGCAAAATTCTTAGCTTATCCGTACTTAAGGCAAAATGTCTTTGTCAGACATGTTAATTACCCGCGGGTTATAGCAAAAAATTGGTGGGTACCGGGTAATAACGGGTAATAATGAGTTTTAACGGGCAATAAGGATTTAAATGGGCAATAATGGATACAAGTGGGTAATAATGGGTTATAAATGCCAAAAACGGGTTTTAATGGGTAATAAAGGGCTCGTGGTAAACGAAACTATGCACAAACTGTGTATCACGTTACCCCAAGTCATCAAGCGGCGTTTTCGGACCAAAAAACGGGTTTTAATGGGCAGTCAAAATGGGTGGGCAATAACAGGTAATGGGCAGTTTTGAATTCCCGCCTTGTACTTATTACTCAATGATGTATAAATATGATCGTAATGTTATTTTTTATTGCCCACTAAAACCCATTATTACCCGCTTTTGATGTAGTGGGGAATACCCGTTAAAACCCGGGTGGGATTTTCATTGCCCACCTACCCGTTTCAAGTCTGGCCTTTGCAAAGCAAAGCACAAGTACATTTTGCAATGCAATAATTGAGTGTTTGATTATAGTCACGACTGCAAAAAATTGCAGAGGACTACTATATAGCACCCGCAATCAAATTTAAATCTCAAATCGTCAAATAATGAATTGAGCATTACAAAACTGGCTTTGATTCGCTTTGGCTTGTGCTTGAGGATGACGGAGATTTTTTTTTCAATGAACGAAGGAAAAATATGATGCAAGGTCATTACCTTTATCATTTTCATTTCATTATGTCAGTAGTAGTAGTTGAAAATCTTCCTTTTTTAAGAAGAAAAAACTTTTCCTTTTTATTACGAAGTTGAATGAATCTGCTGTAGAATTAATTGATTTTGATATGTCTGTCTGTCTGTCTATACATCTGCGTACACATTTAATATTGGTTGTTTTTCTGGTTAATTAAAAGTTAAGGTATTCTTCTACCGCTAGTATAAAGCAATCTTTTTAATGTTTTTTTCTCATGAAATTCATGCAGTTGTCAAAGTGAACGTCAGCTCACGTTTTTTTGCTGTGTCATGGAATTTATGAATTGGTAGATATTGCACTTGGGACAGGTTAAGATGATCGTATTAATTGCTACTTTAAATATTATTTACGGAAATACTAAGTAATTTCAATGGGGCGACATGAGAAGGTTCCCATTTTTTAACGATTCAATTCTCGGAGGGAAACTCCAAAAAAAAGTTAAAATCGCATTTGATTTCATGGATGGGCTATTTATTATTCCATCACCTCAAGATGGACATTTTTCTAGTCAAAATGATGAACAGATAAATATGAAAATATTTTCATTTCCCGGAAATTCTCACAGGTTCATTTTTTACTCCTTTCTTTCTTGAAAATAATGGAGAACTTGATTTTTTTAAAATAATTCTCAGCTACGTCTCCATAACTATTTTACGTCATCATAACTGCTTATGAAATACCCTGTCCTTACGCCGTAATCACTTGACTTGCAACTTGATTGGGTCACTTCCTTCCTTCCTTCCTACTTTTTTTTATGTAATTCTAATTCTGACGACTTCAAATGCATTTCCCTTTCTTTGAACTTGACAATCGACAACCTTCGATTCAATCCGTTAGACCATACAGTTTGGAGTGGGATGTGTGATCGAACACAACACATCTCAGTGGCATTTTCCTTTTGAAAACATTTTACAAATTTTTAAACGGTAAAAAATGGCGTTTCGGAAACTCCTTCCAGTTCTCTTGATTTGTTTTGGTTCACAATGGAAATCAGTGAATTCCTTAGAAGTCGTGAGGAATATGGTGGCAACTTCCGGGAATCAGACCATCATGATTGACAACATGAACGCGACTAGTGAGCTTATCAAAAGAGTTGGAGAATTCGCAAGTCGGAGTTTGTGGATGCGGAAGGGAAAATTCGTACTTCCGGCCGGGACTATTCTGACATTGGCGCCTAAGATCACAATCCCCGCTTTCAGGAGGAAAGCGTTTAAGGGAGGACTGAATTCCGATTTCCAGGCGACTTGGTACTTTTACCGTAAGTTTAAAAACTATTTTAATTTATTTATTTTTTTTTGAATTTAAGTTTGAAATAATTGCTTTTCTGAATAGTGAACTGTGACAAGATGGGCTTCACCCACGACATGCACCCATTCCCCTTCGATCGTCCCCCATTCTATCCCTTCGGACCTTTAATGCGCCCAATCGAGTCTAAGGACTATCCCGGTCAGGATAAGGACAAGGACAAGAAGGATCCCAAAGATAAGCCCATGGGAATGCATCCAAAGCCCGTAAAGCACATGTACGCCCCCGGTTCCCATGACGATCCCTACGCTTACGGTACCGAAACCGAGCACACTGAATATCTCCCGCAGCCGGAAAGCTACAAAAATGGGGATAAGGTCTACACCTTCTTCCCCATCCACAAACGAACAGGCTCGGAATCGGAGACAAAACCAAAATCGAAATCCCGTAAGCCCCGTTCAATCATGTCCCTCCCTCCACCCGACAACCTCCCCGGTGGGGAACGGGCCGTGCTCCTTCCCTCAATTGAAAATATGATGTCCAACTTTGGCTACGAAGGTAAAGGCTGCATGCTCCGGGCAATTTGCGAAATCCACGAATTTCCCATGCAAAAAGGCTACGGCCTTTTGGGGGAAATGATCGCCCTTTTCTTCAGTGTCAGTCAGTCCCCCTACGCGGAATCCCATATGCCGGAGTATTTAAAAGCAGAGGAGGCGGGAAAGACGAGGGGATGTACTTCCTACAGGAGCATGTGCGCCAAATCTATTTTTAAATGGGAAATGGAAAAGCGTCAACTTCCCTTAATACCTCCACTCGGGGAAAAGTTGGAAAAGGCTAATGAAATTATTGATAGTTTAGTGTCCCCATTTAAATCGAAATTTCAGTCAGAGTCAGATGATCATGAGCTCTAATTTTAATTTCGATGATGATGACCTCGACGATAATCCTAGGAATAGGACGACTAGATTTAAAATGGAGAGTAATTTGTATTACAAGAATTTGACGAGGATTGAGTTGGTCTACACGAGGAGGGGAAGGAATGCGACTATGATGGGAATGAATTTTACGAAGATGAAGGATGACATGACTAAAACGGCTATGACTATGACACGTAATTTATTCTCGAAGTATGACAATTAATTTAAATTATAATTTATGTTATTTATATGAAAAAAAAACCCATGTGTCCCAAAATGATCATCTGACGTTAAACTAATAATAATTATTCCTGTACCTGTTTGAAATAAATTATTTTAGAATTTCAAAACAAAAATGCTTGATGGGGATGACCTTGAATCTATTTTTTTTTTCATTTTGCTCAAAAAATTTGCTGGAGCTGCTCATTTTGCTGGAACTTTTAAGCTTTTTTGACATGACTTATTTAATTAAAACAAAGTGGAAAAAGACGACGAAGAAAAATAAATGAAAAAATTGGGAAATGTTAGGAAATCTATTTTTTGGGGAAATCTGAGATGCTCGGAGCTCAAGACATAAATTCCAGTGCATTACTTTCGTGAGCCAATCCATTTCCATTTTCATTCATTCGGTTTGGAATTTAGGATTTTCGTAATTTTTTTTTAAACTATTTGCTTGATTGAGTTGAATTAAGTTTCAAGGACATGAATTTTTTTTCTTGTGCAGGTGCCATGGTTTAAACAGAATTTAAATATGATTTGCTTAAGATTTGTGTGTATCTATAATCCTTAAAAATCACAAGATCGACATCGATTTCATTGTCCATCATAAATTCCATTGCAGACAAAGCAATTTACCGATACAATTATGTGGTAGCTATAACTCCGATCTATTTAGGAAATCAAAAAAATTTTTGTCATAAAAACTTGACTATGTCGTTTTATTGGTTCTGAAAGGAAAATTTTTATGAATACAATTTGTGTTTGAGGAGGATTTGATAATCTTTTGGAATTGAAATTTTCCGTGTCCCCTGAAAATCACAAGATCGACATGGATATCATCATCCATCATCCATACATATACGGTTTCATTGCAAATAAAGTCATTATACCAAATGCGAATTAAGGGACAGTCCCGGAGTGGATCTATTCAACAGTGAAAAAACGTTTCATCTGAAAAACTTGACCATGCCGTCCTTTCCAAGAAATTAGAATTTTTAAAATTTATTTATGCAAAACAAAAAAAAATGTTCTTTAAAATTTTAAAAGAAACTCGTAAGTAATTTTTATTTACACTGCCACTTCCACTACATTTCTTCACAAAACAGATCTGACTGACCTTTTAAAAAATTAACCACTAATTAACTTCCACAAATTTTATTTAATCCAGCCTAAGTTTGGGTTAGCTTATGCTTCGGTTTAGTTAGATACACTGCATTGGCTCACAGTGTCTGGCATACTTCTTCAAACAGCCTTGGATTGACCTAAGGAATTTAAGTTAACCTCTTCCATCACTTTCCAAGCAACTGTTTTCACAATAGCTTGGGAGTTCTCTTCGCAAAATCCCAAAGCAGACTTTTTCAGCAAATCGCATCCAAATGTATCTGCAATTAAAAGGAGAGCAGCAACATTCCTTGGAGTGATGGAGTCGATCAGCGCTTTCTCGCAGATGCTCTATAAAAAATTTTAATTGGAATTCAGTTTCAATTTTGATGTTTGAAATTAATTTTTAACTTACTTTCAATCCAGGCATTTCTAGCTGAACAGCAAACTTGAGCAGGTTCTGGGGCGAATCAAGAGGATCTACTCGATCAGTGTAGATATACTGGAGCAAAGATGTGAGAAGTGCAGTGGACATTTCTAATTTGATTTGACCTTGGGAATCAATCAAATCTCCGAGTATTGGGGAACGACAAATGAGAATTGTCTTGTGAGCTGGGACGAGGTTTCCATCCGATGTCACTTGAAACATTCCAAAAGAATAACCCGAATGTCCCGAATTGTTTTTTGTAACTTTAGAAAACAATTTTTTCCAGATGGAAAATACCGGCATTTTCCACATTAATTTTTCCCACGCTGTTTGACATCCCTGTTAATTACGATTTAATAATAAAAATGATGCTTACATATTTTGATATCACAGTCCTCTCCAGATCGTAATTTAGTCCATAGGTCATGAGCCAAAGAATGCTGTTCCAGTTGCTCTCTTACCTTTTCC
>JAHZMX010003054.1:0-15969 GCA_027743895.1 Seira musarum
CTGCGGCTTGACTCCAGATGCTGAGGTCACTTACTAAAATTCGTACAAGGATCTCATTCGTCTCTTACGACTTGACGTTTTGAACTTTGATTTACTACATTCTAAAGATTAATGCATTAACCTAACAGAAATCGCCTATCACTAACTATATTACTATTACGAACAATATTATATTTCTTTTAACCGCGTGCCAAAATAGGATTATTGGGAAACTGTAGATCTTTATACGTTGAAATAAAAGAAACTTTAGTCTTAAACCCTAAATAATTATTTTTAGTGAATTTTAGAAATCTCTACGCTTCGCCTCAAATATTATTTAAGTAATTCAGAAATTCAGATTGTAACTAGAAGAAGGAATAGTCTTCGTTTTATTTCATCAAACCTCTTTTTGTCCGTTTGTAAAGCTGAAGAAATATGGTAAACGTTTATAGTCTATAGAACATTGAATTTCAAATTCTTTAAATCCCCCATCAACTAACAACTTCAACCTCCAACTTGACGCATGGTGGATCCGTGAGCATGGCACAACGGATGTCACAACCTTTCATGGTATAACGAAAGTTTCAGTTTGAATTCTTTGTGTTGAAAAAAAATAGCTGTATGCGGTCTTAACTGTAGTAATATCTCATTTTTCAAAACTGATAAAACGATTGGGGTTACATGAAGCCTATAAAAAGGACGTAATTTTAAAAAGTAACCGAGCACGTACAAAATCATCAATGAATTGCATTGTTAGGTATTACGACAGTTGGTCGCATCATCCATTTATCATTGCGATCCACATTGTCATCGTTTTATCAGGCATGCTCCGTGTCATGCATCAGTGGAGGTACAAAATCAGCAATGTAATGCCTTTTTCAATGTACTTTTAAAAGAATTGTCATTCTTCGAAATCTATTAAGAGTATCTTGATAGAAGATAAGACATAATGATTGTTTTACAACATTTAAATATTCCACGTAACTTACATTTGACGTTCAGATTTTGCTCCTTCGTGCGTAATGCAAATGTACACAGCTCAAACAATGCCGGCACGCAAAGAAAGACAATGTGATGATTGAGAAGAGTTACAATGAAGTTTTTTAATCGAAACTACCCTTCCACTTCCTCCGTATGTAGTAATATCTCATTTTTCAAAACTGATAAAACGATTGGGGTTACATGAAGCCTATAAAAAGGACGTAATTTTAAAAAGTAACCGAGCACGTACAAAATCATCAATGAATTGTATTGTTAGGTATTACGACAGTTGGTCGCATCATCCATTTATCATTGCGATCCACATTGTCATCGTTTTATCTGGCATGCTCCGTATCATGCATCAGTGGAGGTACAAAATCAGCAATGTAATGACTTGTTCAATGTACTTTTAAAAGAATTGTCATTCTTCGAAATCTATTAAGAGTATCTTGATAGAAGATAAGACATAATGATTGTTTTACTACATTTAAATGCTCCACGTAACTTACATTGACGCATCAGATTTTGCTCCCTCGTGTGCGCAATGTAAATGTACACAGCTCAAACAATGCCGGCACGCAAAGAAAGACAATGTGATGATTGAGAAGAGTTACAATGAAGTTTTTTAATCAAAACTACCCTTCCACTTCCTCCGTTGGTGAATGAAAATCTTGATTCAATTAAACTGTTGCTTCTTCCGACAGTGAATCCTGATCCTGATGGGATAGATTTAAATGTAGTCCTCCATCCACTAGATCTTAATTTTATCCAATCATATCTTTATACCTTTCAGTCGCTTTCTTCAGATTTTGATAACATTTCCTTCACGAACTGATCAGATTTTTCATATTCGATTCGGATGACTTTGACAAATGAAATGCATGCATGTATATCAAAGCAAGTCACATGAATTGAAATATGGTTCCTAGTTCTTGACAGTGAAAAAGAGTTCCTGAACTCATTCCCTCCGCATTAACTTATCTGTTCTCACGAGAATCTATGAACGATAAACCTCATTGCGGAAAGGAGCTAAAAGTTGTTGACGATGTAATAAAAATGGGCACGATGTCCAATAATCTCGATTTTCAATTCTGTGAACGAACACCAAAAAGTGCCTCACATTCTTCTTCGGAGAATGAAAAGAGCATTTATGTACCATAATATTTTCAAAAGAATTTGGGCCATTATCACAAGCAATGTCCCCAATTTTCGATGAGAAGAAAGACAGAGAGTGCAATAGTATAAGTATGCACACCTTTCCCATTCACCTTCTTTTTCTCTAACACAATTAGAACTAATAAGGCAAACCACGTCTTCCCTTCCCTCCTTCCTCCTAAGCTTTTACCGAAAGGTTCTTTTTACTTTATGCCAAGAATAAAATTGTATGGTCACTACTCACTAGGTTAGTTATGAATATGATAACGTCACGACACTTTGCGTATGGAAATCCGAAAGAAGGTGAAGAGGTAAAAATAAAGTCCTCGATCTAAACCTTGCACGTTCTTTCTGTCAAAAGAGCTTGAATGGGTTAATTTGACATATTGGTCCATTTACACTTTACATGAGATGAGAAAGAAAGGCATGGTTCCTTTTGTGTCTGTTCGAATTTGAAAATTGATGTCATTGCAAAACCAATGTAGTATTCTTTATTTTCTGAGCTCACACAATCCCAAATTTTTAATAAACTTGGCCCGAGATACATTTTGAATCAAATTTTAGACAGATATTAAAATTTACAGAATCATAAAAAATACTTCGTTGTGTACCTTTAGTATATATGTGTGTCAAAATCTACCTATATAACCATGAAATTATCGGTGAACAATTTTTCGCAATATCCTTTCCCTTCCCTCAAGAGCAATTGAGCATGGAGTGCCTATTTATTTAGTACAAGCCTAAAAATGGCCATTATCTCAGGCTGTCAAACCGTAATTTCATAAACGTTTCACGTCTATGTAATGCTACTTTTAACAACATTGCTTACAAATGGAAGGATCCAAGACCTTTTACCAACACAATGCAATGTTAAACATAATTTCTCGGCTCATTTGATCCTTTCTTCTATGACATCATAGTATGCGACCCTCATCTCGTGAGCAAAGATGCATGAGACATGACCTGAAAACGATGAAAAATATTATTGAAACGAAACAAAATGATTCTTTTGCAATATCATCTTACTATTAATGCACGAATGCTTCATCATCACTCCCATCAACGAGATCGATGCCAATATGATTGTGGAATGGCACCCTTGTTCACATAATTAATTTTTATTATTTAAACTCGTGAAATGGATTTTGCGTAACTGTAACTTCGTCAGACCCATAATAATCAATCGCTTTAATGGTCATGTACTTCATATTAAAATAGGCATAAGTCTTCTAAATTCAATCTAGTCACAGAGATGAGGACATGACTGTGATTATGACGAGCACAAAATGGAAGTTAGCATAAATCAAAGGTAATTTTAATACAGAATGTTAAGTACGTACTAGTAGGTCATTCTTATCGTGTCATTATCATGTATTTGTAATTTGAATCCTATAATGACGACGATGACAAAGCATGCAAATGACGATGTGATTGTGATTGTGTCTGTCTGTGGCATGACTATGACCAAGTGTTGTAAGAAAGATTTGATATCGGTTGAATAACTTGCCCTATTTAAAGAAGTAAAGATATTACAGGGTTGATGCTTCTGCACGGATTACTTTTTCGTCATCNAAATGAAACATTTGATATTCTTAAATTAAAGGTAATTTTAATACAGAATGTTAAGTACGTACTAGTAGGTCATTCTTATCGTGTCATTATCATGTATCTGTAATTTGAATCCTATAATGACGACGATGACAAAGCATGCAAATGACGATGTGATTGTGATTGTGTCTGTCTGTGGCATGACTATGACCAAGTGCTGTAAGGAAGATTTGATATCGGTTGAATAACTTGCCCTATTTAAAGAAGTAAAGATATTACAGGGTTGATGCTTCTGCACGGATTACTTTTTCGTCATCTCATCACATCACATCACATTGCTCAGAAAATCCATAATCACTTTTTGTTACACTTACAACTTCCATTATATCTTTTCCTTTTGAGGATTGCTATCCAATTTTGTACTGTCACTGTAACTAGTGCATTGGGTAGTCACAGCAGTCATAAATGAAATCATCTCATCTCCTTTATCTTTTCCCCCGGGTAGAACGGCACGAATGGAAAAACCATGTCACGATAAAGATGAGATGAGGATGAGACTTGTGACGCTGCTAGTCTCAATTCAATCTCAATCAGTACAATCTACCAACATCACAGAGGGTCTCATTGTCAGTGAGTTATTACCAGTGTAAGTTATAGAACAAAAATTGCCCTTTCCTTTCTAACTAATACTGCATATCTTAAAGTCTTTGTTGCTCTTCCTTCCTTTCCGTACTTGCCTTCTCTGTTTTGGAAATAACGGTTTCTCACAATCCTAATACAGCTTTAGTTAATCGTTTATCATGCATGCAATCTGGTAGGTAATGAGTGACGCAAATAACACGATTCCTCATCAAAATTAGGTATACATACTGAAAAAAATAATGCTTTAAATCCTTTGTGAAATAAACTAATTTAAAAATAGAAGCAACATCTGTCCACCGAAAAGGAACTTGCTCTCTGCATTTCTAGATTGGTCACGACTTTTCGTGAAGATCACATGCGCGAATCCGAAACAAAGCTTTCCATTCCAATTGAAGTGACATTCTATTCTTTAGTTTCATCGGAAGGTTTAAAAAGGGAACTTTGAAAAAAGAAAGAAATAAAGAGACTCGAGTGCAATATCAAATTCCATGTTGCAAAAGTAAGAGGTGAGGATTAAAGGGCATTTCTTTGTCAATGATTTGCAAATAAAAATGTGCTCCCTCTGCTCAACTTGATTACAGTTATATTTTATTTGCATACATTGGCGATTGTCTCGAGTTAATCAGTATATTGTAAATCCCTATCAATAAACATTCTGCTTAAAGATGATACAGTTCGTGAGTATTACACCGCACCACACGGAAACACTATATTCGAGACATTGGAGCCAATACGAAAGAATCACTAATTACGTAAAAGATGACTGCCAGAAATGGATAACAAAAATATGAATGAATCCTGATGAATGAAGGTTTTAGACAATTTCGATACCTAATAGTGAGGATTAAAGGGCATTTCTTGTAAATAATTCGCAAATAAAAATGTGCTCCCTCTGCTCGCTTTCAACTTGATTATAAACCTAATCTATAATTTTTATGACTCTAATGCTAAATCCTATATAATCCTCTCAACGGACATGCCTGCTAAATCCTATATTAAAACGCTTAATGCTAAATCCCATATTGAAACGCTTAATGCTAAATCCCATATTGAAACGCTTAATGCTAAATCTTATAGTGAAGAAATTATCAATGGTGAATGCTAAATCTTATAGCAAAAAATGTTAAATGCTAAATCCTATAGTATGAATGCTAAATCCTATGGTAAACAAACTATCAATGCTAACTACAATTTTAAATAAAGCTGTTAAGCGAGGAGCTGTTAGGAACACGTAGCTGCGGAAAAGGGTTAAATGAAAAAACGATGTTCTCAGAATACTGCTTCAATGTTTCTAAAGATCCGTAAGCTGTCAAAGGAATCAGTTTCATACGAATTCTTTATACGATGAGTCATGAACACTATCAATGCTAAATCTAATTTTACATAAATTGCTAATGCTAAATCCTATTTAAAGAAATCATCAATGCTAAATCCTATTTTAAAGAAATTACCATTGCTAAATCCTGTGTTAAAAAATTATTAATGCTAAATCCTGTTTTGATCTCAGTGTTGCAGCAACGCCTATTTTATTCATTACTCACTAGGCTAACTATCACGTCTAGACAAGGAATTAATGTCAATTATTATAAAAACTTTCCATAGGAGTAGTAAATCCATCAAGTTTTATAATATAACCTCACTGCTTAAGTCTAAAAAAGCTTCACCACATGTTAAAATTTTTACATAGACCCGTCTAAACCGTGTCAAGCTAAATCCCATACAAAAATTGTTCATGCTAAATCTTATGATAAACAAATGCATTTACAAAAGTAATTAAACGAAATGGTATGTTCTACAAGTTCTAATTTTTAATGTCTATGAGCCACCCACCATAAATTATAAACCACACCTTTTTGTTAAAATACATGTGTAGTGAACTTATGCCAGCTCAGTCTGACTTGACATCTCATTCATGATTGTCACGTCGTTCTTTCTTACAAAACCAACCAAAATATCTGTAATTTCAGAAATTTATGATAATTTTTCATTTCGTATGAATGCAAAATACTGCAAGGCAATAAGTCGTTTTTTAACGCATGTCAACAATAAATCTGTACCTACCACTTACACGGTAAACACAGTTGACCATAAGACACTATCAGTGCAGGTTGTAAAATTTGGGCATTAAGTCGTTGAAACAACGCCTGCCTATTAGGGTTTGCAAAATCCTTAAAACCTCTTTTATACTAAAGGCTAAATCCTTAAAACCGCTTTAGTTTTTCATGCTAAATCCTTCATTCCGCTTTGGTTTTTCACGCTAAATCCTTCATTCCGCTTTAGTTTTTCATGCTAAATCCTTCAGACCACTTTAGTTGTTCATGCCAAATCCTAATAAAACGATTGATGCAGCATCTAAATAAAATCAATGCTAAATCTTACATAAAACTACAATCCTAAATCCTCAGTAAAGTTTTGTTGCTAAATCCTGTTAACAATTTAAACGCAAAATACTGCTCGCTATCCTAAACTAAATTGTTTCCTTTTTTAAGCATTCCTAAATATTTTTCTTACATTGAGCATTCATCGGCAAAACCAGCCAAATTCAGTAAAAATGAGTAATTCTACATGTTTTATCTGGTCGGACAAGGCAAAGTCTGACTTAAATTTATTAGTAGATTGTCATAAAGGAACTAGGGGACCATCTTGGGCTACGATACTTAATAATTTCCAAGAAATATATCCCAACTATTTTGGCAAAGAAGATGCGCTACGAAAGCAATATAAACGCTACAATGCACAAACGCCCTTGCCTTCCGAAAACAAACCAAATTTCAAATGGTCGGATGCGTCTAAAAATGATCTGTTTAAGATGGGACAAGAAATGCGCAAAACTAAATCAATTAATTGGTTCACAATCCGAGAAAATTTTAAAAAGCTATACCCTGAATTTACTGGCACAATACATTCGTTGGAAATTCAATTTTTACGGGCTCAAACTGAAAATCAAAAAGACCAACAATTTACAAAATCTGACCAATCCGACCTCACGTTCTCTTGGACCAAGAAAATAAACTTAGACTTAGCCCGGCTGGTTGCATTAATATGTGTGGACGATTATCCAAATTGGACAAAAATTTACTACACCTTTAAACGTCAACATGCAAATTATTCAGGAAATAAATTTGACTTGAAGCGACATTATGAAGAGATCAATGGCGAAACACATAACACGTTTACTAAATCACATGAATGGAACGATAGCTGGGATTTGATCATGGCACAGGCTGTAGGCCATGCTAGCAACATTCGCTCTGCCCAGAAACACGACGGAAGGAAAAAAATTCCTGATCCTTTGAGCAAATTATCCGTTAAATACTTTAAAACATTCTACAAGCAAAAATACGGTATTGACTTCAACGGAGTCGACTACATTATACTCAACAAATATTTTAAACACGTCAAAGAAAATCTATCTACTTGCAAGTGCAATGAAGAGGTAGACTCTACACTTCATTGTGATCCGGAGTTAATACTAGCCTATGCTTCAAAAAATCACACTGCTTCCTACGTAAAGCTTTTCAGTGAGTGTTGTCATAATTGCGGGTTTTTGTTTAACAGGTCTGCACCAGCATACAAAAAATTATTGAAAGAAGCTATTGGAAAACGCCCCAGGGTGTGTGAATTCGCTTCTGAAATACCATATACGTATATGAACGGAGAATTGTTTATCACCTGTCTTGAGTGCTACCAAAATCCAGATTGGATCAGCCACTTTACGCTTAGTATCTTGGGTCCCAACGAATACTATTTGCCCACTGAACTGCGTAATTTAAATGAATATGAACAAAACCAAATAGCTCTTTGTGGAGGGTTTTACAGCATTTATCAAAAGCAAAATTTAAATCGCCGTATTTTTGAACATAGAAGAGGAGAGTGTAATATTGGCAAAAAAAGAGACCAAGATTACCATAATACGTTTACCACATACTATAATATTGAGAGACCGCACGCGTATCCCTCGTCAAATGAAAGAATTAAATCAGCCCTACGATGGTTACGTAAAAATAATTTTCTATTTCGTCAATTTCTATCAAATTATGAAACTTTATACGGCTATTTAATGAAGTGTCACAAAACACGACCAGAGGAACGAATTCTTCAAATTTCTAACGGCCGTCTTGAGGAGATTGTGAACCTGGATTCAAAAGGTTTGCTTATTCCTGCGGATAATATAAAAGTTGAAAAACCAGAGAATAACGAATACGGCATTCAACATCCTTTACATTCTAAACTAAAAGAAATCCGCGACATAATTAACGTTAATTATAGCGATCCAGACCTTGAAGCAAAACGATGGCCGTGCCTTTTCCCGCAGGGAAGCGGAAGTTGGAAAAAGGGCTCGGCGTTGAAGCCACAAACGTATGGTAAAAAGCGTTTGCTTTCCATTGATTCAAGATTTCGTCAAAATAACGAGTTTATGTTTTTTTGGTACGACAGACTGATAAAGGATCGGCTTTCCTATTTTAATCACCGTCAGCGTACAGTTAATATCAAAGAATTAACTGACCCAATTGTAGCAGGTGAAATTAGAAAATCCGAGTGCAAATACGGTTCAGTTGTTCCAAGCAGTATTCCTGGGTCAAAAACGTATTGGCGTGCACGAACGTCTGACTTGCTAGCACTAGTGCGTGATTTGGGACAACCACATTTATTTATAACATTAACTCAAAACGACAACTGGCCTGAGCTTCAGCTTGCATGTGGTCTGCTATCGGTATCAGAGCTTAAAACGATGGAACAACCAATAATGCAACCTGCAATCGGCGGTAAACCTGTAGTAAATTACCCTGTACAAACGGTTGTAGCATTCTTTAAACGATTAGAAATTTTTATGAAATCATGTATTCATGCAAAAAATGGTCCTTTTGGTGAAGTACTTGATTACTGGTATCGCATTGAATATCAAGGTCGCGGAGCTTTGCACTGTCACATGATAGTTTGGATATGTGAAGATACCTTTCCTGAGAACGTTGTTACGGCTGAAATGCCAAGGTATAGTGGTGAAGACCCAGATGTACTTAGGCACATATTTTCACTTCGGGAATACGTTAAAGCATTCCAAATGCATGGATGCACCATTGGCCGTTGCTTAAAAAACAAAAACTTTAAACATTGCAAATATGGATTTCCATTTGAATTGCAAGCTGAAGAAAGCGTAAATGAAAACAAAATGGGCTTTGCATATGTTCGTCGAAACGAGGAGGACACTAATGTCGTTCCATATAACATTCAGGCTCTTTTGTGTTGGAATGGACATATCAATGTTCAAAAAGTGACCTCTAATGGAATCGAAGCTTATTTGTGTAAATACGTTTCAAAACCGGAGAAATCAATTGATATTAAAAACATTACTTCGGAAGCGGAAAAATTTTTGAAAGCAAGAGTTGTTGGCATTTTAGAATGTGTTGCACATTTGTTGCAGTACCAGCAAGTTCGGAGTACAAGAAAGACAATTTTTTTGCCGTGCGACTTTAATCCACACCAGAAGATGCTAAAACGAAAAATTCATCTCCCGGAAGATGAAGATAGTGAGGATATTTACTATCAAACGTTGCTAGAAAAATATTTGGCCCGACCAAAAGAATTGCACAATCTTACTTATATAGACATGTACCGGTTTTACGATGTGGTTTCTTCAAAAGCCCGAGGAATTTACACTCAAAATAAAATATCGGACCTTTCTCAAGATGAATCCAATGATGAATTCACTTGCAAACTTGACGAAAATCAATTTGAATTTTCAGGAAGAATTCGCAAAATACGTTCCCAAAGAATCAAGTACTTCAGAAAAGGGTTTCAATATGTAGAACGTGGAAAAGCTGCTGTCCCAAGATGGAGATTTATCGTTCCATTTGGAAACGAGTCAGAGAAGTACTACGAACAACATCTTCTTTTAAACGTTCCCATTACAGAAGAGGAACTAAACAAAGATGGTTACCCATTTAGTGATGAAAACGAGTCCAAAACTTTCATAGAGGAATGTTGTTTGCGTGGATTAATAAATTCTGAAGAAACTGCCAAAAATGCTCTAGTCGGTGCAATTCAACGGGGCTTTTCCGCCGAAAGAGTAATTCAAATTGCTACTACCTTAGTCGATCAGTCTTATGTTGCCCAAGAATATGTGGATTCAATTATTGTTCCTTGGATGGATTCAATGCCAACACAAGAAACTCAAAATAGTGTTTGTGATACTGACGAACAAGGAGAGGAACTAACAAAGATGTTGGAAATGCGTCCAAAATTTGAACCTTACGAGACGTATTTGACATCAATGACGGAGTCTCAAAAAAATGTAATGGAATGGGTAAACCGAAAATTGGATAAAAATGATCAAATCTTGGCAATCATTTCCGGTGGTGCCGGAGTTGGGAAGTCGTTTGTAACCAAGGCCCTTTATTCGTTTTTCGTCGAGAAAAAAATGGTTTGCATTCTTTTAGCCACAACTGGAGCCGCTGCACATTTAATATCTGGTACAACTGTACATTATTTCCTCAAAATGGACATTGAAGGAAACAAATATTTGCAAGCAGGAACTTTGTCTGCCGCTTTAATAGAAGACACGGATGTTATCATTTTGGACGAGTTTTCAATGCTGCAGTCGGAGTTGTTTGATCAACTTAATGAGTGCACAAAACAGTTTGGAAAGTCTCCTCGCTCTTATTTTGAGGGAAAACATGTATTTTTGATTGGTGACCCGCTACAGATTCCTGCGATTGGAAAATCTGTATTTTCAAATCCTCTACTAAATGCATTTAGCATTTTGCTTTTGAAAGAAACAGTTAGACAAGCTGACGAAATGTTTGCTAGTATTCTTAACCGTGTCCGCATGAACGAAATGACTGAAAGGGACATAAGTATACTTAGAGAAAGATATACTGATGCGTCCTCAATACATTGTGATGATGACACCTTGATTGTTACTGCAACTCGAAGAAAAATGAACTTCTATAATTCAAAATTTATCAAAACCATACCTGGTGACAAAATAACAATATTAGCTCAAGATTTTGACCGCAACTCCAACACTATTGTAAGTGCTTCAATCCAGAAAAAAATTCAAACGTATGTTAATAATTTGTGGGATGAGGAATTAGTCCTAAAGGAGGGTTGCATTGTCAGGCTATTACGAAATATTGATGTCGCAACTGGCTGGGTAAACTCAAAAAGAGCTAAGGTATTTAGAGCAGCTGTAGACGGTAGTTACGTTATTCTTCAAGACATTGAGGACCCCTCAAAGCAACTTCCACTTACAAAAATGAAGCAACAATTCAAACTAGGTGTAAACCAATATTATCGGTACCAGTATCCCTTAAAGCTTGGCTATTCTACAACAGTTCATTCAGTTCAGGGCTCAACGGTAACCGGCAAATATTATGTTGATTTGGATAGGTCATTCTGGGAGAGTGGGCAAGCATTTGTTGCTTTGAGTCGCCCACGAGACTTGTCTCAATTGTATTTACTTAATACACATTTTGAAAAAGTGTATGTTCATCCATACTACAAAGACTTGCTAAAATGGATGACAGACGTTGATGAGTTAGCACTTTTCAAAAAGCCTCGCCTTTTAGGCGATTTTCCTTTGTTACGTTCAGAAACTGGCGAAAAAAATGTGTCCATATTTCCTCCAAGTTCCAGTCAAATGGAGTTTAAAAGAAATGCTAAAGATTCACCTTTCAAAGCTCCAAGAAATACACTGCATTCTATAAGAAAAACACACCAAACTAACAGGCAAGACCTCCCAGTGAGAATCTATAGATATTGTGATAACTTTTTGGAGAAATGCAGAAGCAGTCAAAATCTCTTTGAACTTCTTCGATTTGGAAGCAAATTTTGTGATGCATTGTTGGAGCATATTAATGATATTCTAAACATACGAAATGCCATAGATCCCAATAATGAGCAAATAAGTGCCCTGGTACGTGAGCAGTGGAAAGAGCACGTTCACACAACATTATCAGTATTTAGCTCACTTTGCACGCAGTTGGATGCAGAGTTGCTGGCTTTTTCTGCCCTACTAAAAAGTTTGACCGTGCAAGAATATAACGGTCAGTCGTTACACAATGGAATGGACGTTGAATTAAGGCAGAACATAAAATATTATCCTGTTCATGCCAACGCTGACGGTCGATGTTTTTATCACTCGGTCTCCCTTAACTTAATAGGACACACATTTTTGTGTAACGCACTTAAAGTGTTGTTAGCGTATGCAATTTTCAAAGATATGGATGTTTATGAAACTTTGTACTCCCAATTAGGGACATCAGCAGAAACTGTTATTTTAAAATCTCTATCGTACAATTTCTGGGCTGACATAGAAATTATTTTCGGTATGTCGCAGTATTTACGTCCAATAACTGTAGTTAGTAGGTTCCACGGAGTACCCGGCTTGAACGATAGAACCTATAATCCCACAAATAGTGAAGAAATACCAGTCCTAGTAGGGCATGTTCGTTTGTCTAAAGAACTTGTAATGCCTAATTATTTTATTGCTCTCCTACGTAGCAACAGTACGTTTGTCCAAAATGATTTGGAGTTGAGCTTAGATGACTTAGAAATAAACCTTCCAGATTCCGATATAGAAATGAAAGATGTCGATGATGGCGATTCTGATGAATCACTGTAAAAGTTATCATGTTGTTTGTAAAAAAATTAAAAATATCAAATTATCAAATTAACAGATATCAAATATTTGTTAATCTGGCAAAACATTAGTGAAAAAGTTTAAATTCAAGACAAATGTGATATAGACAGGAATAATTAATTTGGAATACTAATTTTATTGAAGCCTGAGATAATCTCTAATTTGGCACATATTGGTTAA
The DNA here is from genome assembly GCA_027743895.1 of Seira musarum. Lineage (NCBI taxonomy): Eukaryota > Metazoa > Arthropoda > Collembola > Entomobryomorpha > Entomobryidae > Seira > Seira musarum. The sequence goes on from JAHZMX010003054.1 coordinate 13,127, forward strand.
TCTGACAAAGGGTGCGCGGGTGGGGTCAGAATCAAAATTCAAAAAATATCAATTGGTTTGTTATGCAACTTCAATACATTTTTACTATAAAATTATGATAACAATATGAAGGACTTTCCAGTAGAGCAAATTCAATTAGAATGAAACACGGGTGAAATAATTAGCGTCACATACAATTTTTGTGTGATATATGATTGTAAAAAAGTGGATTAAGCATTAGAAATCACAATAGATTTAGCATCGTAGAAAACAAATTACTATAGAATTTAATATAAACTTAATATTTAGCATCGTAGAAAAAATGACTAGAATCTAATGCAAGCGTAATAATTAGCATTAAAAAAAGTTAACAACGGGATTTCACATGATAAAATGATTTAGAATTTAGAAAATACTTTAATTAGGATTTAGCATTGAGAAGTATGTTTGCACGAAATTTAATAGCATATGAAAAAATTTGCATGTAGTTTTGAACAAGGAAAAGATTTGCATGAGACTAAAGCGCAGGAAAATGATACAGAATTAAGCACGAGAAATTTTTAGTTAACAGGATTTGGGATTGAATGAAAGAAAAAACAGTACGGCATTTAGCAGGCATTTGAAAATAATTTTTCGTGTTTAGTACAGAAGTTCAGCATAGCATACGATTTATGGTGGAGCAATATTTTTGTCCCAGAGCGAGAAATATATAATAGATGCGTAAACATAAACACAAATTCTTGCATGTAAAAGAATTGTATTTTATGCAAACTGCATTGGATTTAGCATTTGAATGCAGTTAAGTACAGATCTTGGTAGATGTTTCAAGACATTGGTGTAAGTCATGTGTACACGGTACCTTTCGTGAGACCGGTCACGGCAATGTTTATAAACAAAATCTATAATTTTTACGGACCCTAATGCGAAGTTCAATATAACGCCGCCAATAGTAAGTCCCATGAAATTGTCTAAACGCAGATTTGGACTTAGCATTGAATCTTACGTGAAACAGGACTTAGCATTACATTAATGAATAAAGAAGGACTTAGCATTGAAATTAACGAATAAGTGCCGCACTTTCCGTTGAGTTTTATATATGCAAAACCTGACTTAGTTTTGCACATGGGAATCAGACTTAGCATACAAAGGTCTGATTAAACTAATGCGAAAATTTGACCTGTGAACCAGACTTACCATTAGATTTTATACATAGAAAGCGGTTTAATAACATTGCGTTTTATACACAGAAACATGACATAGCATTGCCTTTTATACATGGGAACCGCACTTAGCATTGCGTTTTCACATAGGACTCGGACTTCTACGGCGTTTTCAAACAAGACATGGACTTAGCATCGCGTTTTCATACAATGCTCGGATTTAGAATAGATCTTTTATATTAGATGAGAAGTTAGCATCACGCAAGACTTGGACGAGCATAAACGTAGTGCTTAGTTCTTTTAATCTTTTAATCTTTTAGATCTTTTATAAAATGCTATGCTAAGATCAACATGCATGCATACACGCAATGCTAAGTTTCTTTTTTATAGAGTACTATGCTAAGTTCAAATTACACACATACACACATCACTAAGTTCATCAGTTATAGGGACAATGCTAAGTTAAAATCCATGCATAAACGCAATACTTAATTCACCTTTCTTAGAGCGCAAAGCTAAGTTCAAAATATACACATAAATGCAATGCTAAGTTCATGGAGTTGAATGCTAAAATCAAATTACACACATAGAATCAATGCTAAGTTTACTTTTGGACCGCAATGCTACAATCAGAATGCACTCATAAATGCAATGCCACGAAAAGTTCTCGCGTCATGCTTTTGCTTTTTGTGTGTATAAGGTTGCAGTTGCGTTTAAACCTAACGATGTTGCATTATAGGTGGACGCTGTGTTATTTTCAATGTTGCAGCATAAAAATTCCAAACAAAATGGATGGTGCAGTTGCATCGCACTTGCAATAGCGTGAACGAAGCTATGTGACCCCGGATTCGTGAATCCAACCCTTTGACTTAGCATTGAATTTTATACACAAAGAAAAACTTAGAAGTTCATTTTGTACAATGCATCTGGATTAAGTGCATTAAAGTTATTACGTGAGATTTGGACTTAAGATGAAGATTTAATACACTTGGGTTTTACTGGCATGATATGGCATTCGGTTAAATAAATGTGTATGGTAACTGAACTCAACATTAGCTTTTGTTTACCAGATTCGGACTTAGCATTAGATTTACTGATGCTTAGCATATGTGAGTTCAGAGTAAACCGTCTCGATTTGGCCTTAGATTTTATCAGCTAAAGTCGACCGCAACCTTTACTTTGGGTGTGTCTTGCAACAATGCAACTTAGTCTTTTCCGTCGCAATTTTTTTAAATTGTTTTTCACAGTATGATGAAGCACGTCAAAAAACATAATTCCTTTGAAGAGTTTTAGAACTTCTCGATATTTTTTGAATTATTGCAGAAAGTGTCCCCCATTTAAATAAATATTAAGCTAACCCAACATAAATCAGGCATAGGCACTATGTTAGGCTACTTTTTAAAAATTTTAAATACATACCGAAAAACATCGTTTTTGGGATGAAGTTGAATTTGTAACCACTATAACGAAACAATTTTTTTCCATTAAAAAGGAACAAGTAAACTATGCAATATTTAAGGATATAATTGAAGATTACCAATGTGGTTGCCCCAACTCGGATATAAAATATTTAAAATTTCTCGGTCCAGACGGGAAAGTGCTAAAAACTTCTAACGGATTTATGTTTTTAACATGCTCTTTCAGTCTGTGAAAACAGAATTTAAAAAAATTGCGGCGGAACAGACCAACTTGCGTTGTTGCAAG
>JAHZMX010003055.1:0-19051 GCA_027743895.1 Seira musarum
ATGGAGCCTTGTATTATGTCTTGAATTTGGAAGCAACTCATCTAGTCCATTGTCTAGAGTTCAGAGCAAAAGCAAGCTCCGGAACAGCAATGCGTCTTCTTTACTCATTGTCTAAAAAAAGAAATTCATTTGACGTAAGCCCGAAGGTATAGAAAATTATGCGGCATTCTTTTCTAGACTTGTGGAGATATTAAGAACCCTATGAAAAAGAATATTATGGCTATTATTTTTAAACGTAATAAAATACATAATTTAAGGGTATATCTTACTCTGAACCTAAGAAAATGACGAGACGCTCTCTTGAGTAATGTAAAAATGTGATGAGTGGGGCCTTTTTCGGGGGAACTAGGCAGTCTGGAAATTCACATGCCATGGTAGACATTCAGACAGCCATAAAGTTTTTTTAATGTAATGCCTAAAGACTATAGACCATGCTTGACGATCCGATGACATCCCTGATGCTTGTTTAAAAGCTTAAGTATTCAAGAAAATGATGACGATTAAGGATGCGATCAAGGATGTTAAATCGGAAATACATATTTCAGCGTAATATTGTAATTGTAATGACATTTGAGATTTAGAAAAAAAGTATCATATTTCGTGGAACAGAAATTCCTTCATACTTTTTGGACAATTAGTACAGTTATATGCAGACATTGAAACATGAAATACAAAATACATATGATTTTTTGACGTCATGCAAAATCCAGTAGTCAAGTCGCCTTCTTACTTAAGTTAAGCTGATTATGAGGTTTAAGTATCTTCTTAAGTTAATCAAATGCATTTTTAAACTTGAGTTTACTTAGGTATGTTGAGCGTAAGTATAAAAAATAAGATGGTCTTGTTTAATGGGTAACTATTACTTACATGTGTAACGAGTGTGGGAAATGGGAAAAGTTCTTTGAAATGGCTACGTAGACACCACTCCGTTCACCAGTCAAACGTAATATTGTAAATGTAATGACATTTGAGATTTAGAAAAAAAGTATCATATTTCGTGGAACAGAAATTCCTTCATACTTTTTGGACAATTAGTACAGTTATATGCAGACATTGAAACATGAAATACCAAATCCATATGATTTTTTGACGTCATGCAAAAGCCAGTAGTCAAGTCGCCTTCTTGCTTAAGTTAAGCTGATTATGAGGTTTAAGTATCTTCTTAAGTTAATCAAATGCATTTTTAAACTTGAGTTTACTTATGTTGAGCGTAAGTATAAAAATAAGATGGTCTTGTTTAATGGGTAACTATTACTTACATGTGTAACGAGTGTGGGAAATGGGAAAAGTTCTTTGAAATGGCTACGTAGACACCACTCCGTTCACCAGTCAAATTATTGCATATTAATGTCTTTGAAAAATTTAATGTTCCATGGCGTGAGTGCGAAAGAAGGATGACATGACATTAAAGGCGTATTATTATGACTTTGATGATCTCTTTAAGCCTCTTCATGTCTCTCTTTCGTCTCCATTGCACAGTCTGCTGCATCATTTAATTGGCATTACGATACATCTATAGGTATGTACTTGTACTCCACTCCACGTGTGTAATTGTCATTGAATATATGTATATTTCTGGAAAACAACATTCAAAATCCAGAATCGCACTAATTACCCGTCTCTATTTTCAACTTCGAAACTACAAATTTTCCAGGGGTTGTCCTAAGAATATAGAATGAGTGATTACCATCGTCAAATATCAACACCACTTAATTTGTTTTTAAAGTTTATGTCAATGCCAATGTCATTATCCTTACGCTTTTCACTCCCTTTCATCGATTTGTAATCCTTTACTTTACCTTTTCCTTGAAACCACTTTAATGACAAAACATCAAATCAAGTCAGTTCTAGTCTTAGTGGCCAAGTTCAAGTCCATAATCCCATATCGTACAAGCACTTTATGCAGATGTACCGTTTATGGACGGCTAATGGGACTCGGAAGTTTTGTCGATTTGTATTTCTAAGAAAAACAAGAGAAATACTAAAGACTGAGACTATGTTTGTACTTGTATGCATAGATCGTAGGTTATGTTTTTCTTCCGTCATAAAACTCCGTTTTTCTTCTTCTCTTCCTCCCTTTTCCCATGACTAATGTTTGCTAATAAGTCAGTGCAAATAAAGATCATAAAAATACCGGTCGGTACTCTTTAAAGTTGCGCAACTGATGCTTTAGTACTAATGTACTAATATTTCATACTTGTCATTGCATAACACATAGGTTCTCCCACCTTACCCCCCGTTTCGATTCGTGGGAGGATGAATGGCCACGCTTATATCATACGAGGCGGAGAATGGATGAATGCCAATAAATAATCCTATCATATTTTCTCCTTTTACCGTTGTTATTTCTCCGGATATTCTCCAAATATGGTATTTCCCCTTTGATTGTTTACTTGTCAGTCAAAATCTCGCCTACGAGCGAGAGAAAGAGAGAGAAGTAAAAAACTTCTTGAGATTGAATCTACTAATCCAATCCATTCATCTTATTTTCACACGCAGAGGCATCCTCATAGCTGCTTTGCTATGTGTTCTAGAAAGGAAGTCAACAAGCCACCAAGACCAATGACGATTCTTTACGGGGGATGGAATAGAAAGAGAAAATATTAGATATGAAGTAATTTTTACCGTTGCGTTGGTTCATGCTTCCTCCGTTCCTTTCCTTACTATATACATGTATTTCTTTAATGGTGGATGACACGAGATAAGAAATAATAATGAAGATTGGTTTCGTTTCAGTTTACTTACTCTTCTCCTCCTTGCTAAAAACATTTTTACTTTTTTTCAAATGTACAGTTCATCTTGCATTTTATTCGATACTATGCCTGATCAGTTCATTGAGTAAAGCTGAAATTGGTCAGTTATCGTATTCCATTGTATTCATGCTCACCTGCCCTCTTCCTTTTCTTCCCGTTAAAGAAAGAAGAACAAGTCAAAGTCAAGTTTCAACGTCCTTTTTAAGCTTAGCTAAATTATCCCTCATGTCATGCTAGCATCTGTTATTTCATTCCGTTTTTCATTTACTACTCAAGTACTGATTGCGAGTACATTAATAGAGGTGCATACATCTCATTTTTAGTTCAAATTGTGCATTCGTGTTGCGTGCATGCATGTCTTCAGAGGAGGTAAGTGGGAATGAGAATATTCTCCAAAGAAAACGCTTACAGAAGCTTTCCTGAGAAACCAACTCGAAGTTGAGTTTGAATCTTAAGCCATAGCTTATATGTTGGGTTTTGGCGGGCGTGAGAAAATAATGTACTTTCTTCGAAGTCAAGTTCAGTAGCCAAACAGTAGTTACTTTTAATTTCAGGGTATGCTTAACAACGCATCCGATTATCATCGCTGCATGTTTACTTTATTCAAGTATTTAATTTGACTCAGATAAATGCAAGGTGCAACTTTTCCTTACCAGCCATGACTATATGACATACATCAAATTCATATTAAATCTCAGTGTAAATATGCCGAAATATCGGAGCAAAAAAAGCTTTCAATTTTTATTGCCATGATCAAGTCAAGTCAATCGTTCCATGCCTCTTTCATTCTCCATCTTAAATGTGTGAATTGAATTCTAACACCCCCACGAAAAAAAAAAACATCTCATCTCATCCCGTCTTCACGGGAGTGTTTTTTATTTCGACTATTCATTATCTCCATTACTTTTTACGATTTTCTCCGCAAACGAGTGAGCAAGTAACATCACCCAACCCGAAGCCGATTTTTTGAACTTCAAACCAAACCAACTCCGCTTAATTTTATTTCGCTAAGTAAACTATCACTTTAAGATTATTCCCGTGTTTGGTTTTTAACCAACTGACTTGAACATTTCATATCACCCTCACCGACAATTCATGATTCTTGATAAGGTTTGGTCTTAACAAGAAACCCATATAGGTAAAAGTAAGCCATAAAATCGTAGAATACTTGCATTTCATTCGTCATCCATCCTCCCGTCTTCCTTTTTCCTGTGAACCTGAACCTGACTTTGCTTCAAGAGCTATTGCCGTTTCATCATCATCATTCCTCAATGTACTTAACAATGCATTGCAAAAAATATGCTCTTCACAATCAACTCAGTTCAAACAGTATTCAATTCAAGTACGCCTCCGCAACAGTCGAATCATTTTTATTTGCATTGCTCAAGCCCGAGTCAGGCGTATCCAACCGTCCATACATATTTCAAAGTGAACAATACATTTTAATAACCATTTCCCCAACAATGCGAGATGCAACAGAATCCAATCCACACGATATGAGATGAAGATCATGGAGTCATGCGATAAAAAAATGAAAAATGTGCAGTACTAGGTATACCTAGGTATTGCATGCAAGAAAACCTAGGTTTGTGATGTTAGGTATAGCGTTGGCGGTTTTTATTATTATTGTTATTATAATGGACATTGAACCTGAACTGACAGATAGTAAAAATAAACGCGGTCCCACAAAAAAAAAACTTTGAATCATGATGGTGATGATGACGGATTGGTTCGGGTGTCTATCTTTTTTACTCTGCGACTGCCTGCCTATAGTGATGGTTATTACAGGGAATTGATGAGTGATGCCGTGTTTGGCCTAACAAACTTTGAATTTGAATGGAGTCTTTCAAAGTAAACTTGAACTTTACTAAATTGAACTATTCCTTTTTTGAGCAGCCGCATTGTACTCACTGCATTTGTGTTTTCATTTGCATAGGCAAATAAAAAAAGGAGAGCACCAAGAAAGAGGGAATGGCTGTCGGAAATCCTTGCATTAGCTTTGAGGAAGAATCATCTCAATATTTTGTAATAATTGCATCAAAACGCGAAAATAAAGAGGTATTTTTGTGAGCAGTTATGTAAGCAAAAAAAATCTGATACATCCTCTTTCGAACAAACGTTAGGTGATTTGCATATAAGTACACACACATATAGGTATATATACTGCCGCATTTTGTGTTGACGATGATGATTATGATTGTGAAGGGTGTACTGCTTCAGTAAACCTAAATAAGTTAAAATAGCGTTACTTGTGTAAAATAGAAAAAATACTAAATTGGGGAAAACGGAGTGGTTTTATTATGGGGGGAAGATGATGACATGGTTTGGTTTACTATGTTGCAGTAGATATTAAAACGGATGAGTAGAGGTTTCATTTTAAAAAATTTGCGTTAAAATCAGGAAAAATTATTTTCCTCGTGTGTGTGCAGAATATGTCATTATGGGTGCTACTGTCGTAGAAAGATATGATTATGATTGTGAAGGGTGTACTGCTTCAGTAAACCTAAATAAGTTAAAATAGCGTTACTTGTGTAAAATAGAAAAAAAATACTAAATTGGGGAAAACGGAGTGTTTTTATTATGGGGGGAAGATGATGACATGGTTTGGTTTACCATGTTGCAGTAGATATTAAAACGGATGAGTAGAGTTTTCATTTTTAAAAAAATTGCGTTAAAATCAGGAAAAATTATTTTCCTCGTGTGTGTGCAGAATATGTCATTATGGGTGCTACTGTCGTAGAAAGATAAGAGCCTACACTGATTTATATAGTGGGTTAGTGGTGAGATTTGGTTAAATTTCACGGATGAGTGGAGCCGAGGTTTAGTGTATGGGATTTTTTAAAAGCATTCAATTCAAATATTTCTAGACCTTCTTATTTACGCATTATTGTAAAATTTACAATTTAGGTGTCTTTCCAATTCCAGGAAACACATATTCATACGATTCTAATCATCATTTGAATCGACTTAAGAATTCATGATTCTTCCTTTCACATTTCCCTGGATTACCGAATATGGTAGACTAAAAACTCTTCACAAACATCTGAACCTACGCCCTAATTGACGATTAATCGAAAAAAATTAGATATTTTGTTTGTCTCATTTTTGTTTAAACTGCGAAATCTGTAGATAGAACCTGCTAATCCAAACCCTCGTAAGTTAACGACTTTTCTGCCTGAATACATAAATGGTAAAAAATATATATTTGTATGAAATTGATAAAGTTGCACTGCATTGCAATTTTGTTTGTTTATTGGGGAATTAACATTGACCTGTTTTTTATCATTTTTGAATGGACTTGTCGTCGCAACTCAAGTGACTGATGAACTTTCATCCTTTCTAAATATATATACTTGGTACGTGATTGATAATTTCAGCAAGTCCAATCATGTCATTATCGTTTCCCCTTAAAATGACAATCACGTCGACTCGCAACCACGATAACTGCTCCTTAAAAAGAAAGATCGCTTCTTTGGAAAACTGCGATGCAGTTAAAAGATTGAATTATTTTCGTGGCAAATTAATCATTAAAGAGAATTAGAATTAGCAGTGATTTCTGTTTCTCGAAAATTACATCTTTTGAGGATGGACAGCGATAAAAATTGCATTGCCTACAAGCACTAAAAATAAACTCATCACGGTCAAAACCTCATTTGATAAATGTTTTAATGATGAAAAGCATTAAAAACATCAATTTAGTATGATTTAGTGGAAATTTATTGACCAAGTATTTCGTTCTTTGGTCGCCACTACCATTACAAGGCACTGTTCATCTCAAACAAGTAAAAAGGATGTTTTTCTCCTGATTTCTTTGACTTTTGAGATTTTCATGTCTTCATTTGCGCCATTAAAATGGTCTGGTTCTGGTACTAGTTTCATGTTTTCGTCCATTTTTTGCGTGATTTTTTTTCACGTAAACTGCAAAAAAAATATTATCGTTGATGTTTAGACAAGAAAATGACAGCCCAGCAGAGTAATGAACTATACTGTGAGATGATGACGGAAAGATAGCACCGTTTTCTTTACTGCATTCATCATTAGTCAGAAACCAAGCTAGAAATGATGGGGATGGGGTTGAAGTTGGAAAAGTGCATAAAAGTATTCTCTAGTTGGCTTGTTTTTAGAAGAAAAAAATAGATCTATCATCAAGTTCGCGACCAAATAATGAAGGCCTGACTAGCATTAGGTACATACATGGCAGAATTCATTGCATTTCTTTGTTTCAAAAAATGAATTTTAAAACCTGACATTGTTTTTGTTTGCGAATCATTTTAGTTTTTTGAGGGAGTAGAAATAGTAGAATTGAATCATGAGACTACATGTTGCGTTCGCAGATAAAAGAAAGGACTTCAAAATTAAGTGATTTTATATCATTCGATTCACCCCAAACTGAATTTTTAGCAGATTGTGCAGGTAAAGGTCAACTGTTAAATCAAGTTCAAAAGCAACTATCAAAATTGAGTTAATAATAATTCTAATCTGTATTTCATTCGTTGTAGACAATACGGTTTACGCTTTTGACTCAAGCAACGAAAAAAAACCAACCCATCGTGATTTACGAAAAAAGCAAAAATGTTTGTGAAAAGAACTTTCAAAGCGCGTGCACAATTTTTCACAATCCTTTCATTCTTCCTTCTCAAGCTCAAGTGCTAAATTGACTTATTGACAGAATCTCCATAAAATATGTTCACAGACATAGGTCGAACAGTTGAATCACACAAAATCTCCCTGCTAAAAATGTAGTGCATCGAGTAAGGCTACAAATACAAGTTTGCTGGCCATGAACTGAGACCATGTATGCCGCCGGATGATGTTCAAAGAAACGCAGTCAAACATGCTCATGAAATGAATCATGAAAGAACGTCCTTTATCCCCAAAACAATATGAGAGTGTGCGGTGCTATATTTATAAATGAAGGTAAAAATTCATGCATTTAAGGAATGAATGTAGTTTGTAATATTTATCCTTGATTTTCACGGAATCCAATGAACAAATGCATTGAAAATTTGTGAGCACTTCCTTTATGCAAAGTCATAACTAGATCAAAGATGGCAAAAATGCAAAATCAACTTGGATTGGAGAGAGGGTGCGTGCCCTTCAGTGGTCAGTACAGTGGGCATTCTCGCACTTCATCAAATCAATTTTCGCGTTCCTTGTTCCTCCTTTTTTGAGTTGGAGTCAATAAGTCACAGGCACAATTTTAGAGATTTTTTGTGCGTTTTTATTGTGACACTCACAGTCTCATGTTTTCTTGTCTGTACTCATGGATTTGTGATAAATGGTCAGTCATTAAGGGAAGATAACGAATGGTCACCAGTCATTGTTGTATATAGGATACGTCACATAAGAATTAAGAATAGACGATGATGACTTGTCAATACAATTTCTGAGCAATTGAACAGATACTCCTTAAAAATTATAGGCATAATATATCCTTGAATTGTACAGATGGATGAAAAGTCTTTTGGGTTTGATGAAGTTCAGGACAATAAATTAGTCTGATTGTGACGCGATTGTTATTGTGATTACGCAGACACAAAATGTATTTCATTTCACTCCAAATATAAGCATATTTAATTATGTAAAGTTGCAGGAGATGAGTTCGCAGAAAATGTAATTATTCCAAAAGGAGCAGTTTTAATTCTGAATGGACTACTTCATGTCGTGTCGTGTCCAATCGTTCACTTGAGTTTGGCCAGAGATGATCAACTCCAATTAGAGAATAGATATAAAGTAGTGATTTGATTTGATTGAGTCATCCATTCCAAATGGACAAAAAAATCTGATTGCAATTTTGAGTGAGCATAAATAAATGGATTTTCGATTAGTCCATGGAGTACTTTTCAATGGCAATGTGGAGGACCCACGAGCACTAAATCATGGTCCAATTTCATATGGATACATTGACAGACAGAGAAATCCACATGAGGTGAAAAAAATGAAGAAGGAGGAAGTGGATTGAATTGAGTTGAGGGTTGTTTGGGGAGCTGAGGCAGAACATGACACGAGCATTTACCCATGTTATTATGTACGTTCTGTTTCTTTCTGCCCAATCCAATTTTTGCCATCATGACACGCTTGATTTATGAGATTTTCGAGTAGTGTTGCATCAGGAAACTTTTTAATCTGATTGATCGACATTACTGATTGTGATTGCGCCTGTGAGGGTACCGCTACATGCCTCCGCTTTTGCAAAGTGCATGACTTTACTATTCACTTGTAGTAAAAAAATGAGTTATTTATGGCTTTTATATTACCATTTATGTAATGTCAATATTGTACAAAAGGACAAAAATGTGAGAGGATATACCTCAGCTTTAGCCACTACTTACGTAGTTCCCATCTAAAGTTATATTGGATTTGGATTACATTACATGGTCATTATGAGCTTGTTAACATAATTAACGAGCTATGACCACGTAATCATAATCATAATATGCAAAGCAGGCGGTTATAATAAATGAGAACCAACACCAACTATTCCAACGTAACTCACAAGGATGGCTACGAGAGGATGCAGATGCAATGACAGAAGCGGAGTGGAGTAGTCGTGCATTCCTTGAAATTAATAACCCATTAAGGTAGAATACGACCGTCGTGTTTCGTATTTGAACTACATTCCAGGCCTGACGAATATTCGGTGAAGGATTTTATGTAGGCACCCGTTGTCGTTGTCGTGTCCTATTGCGCTTTTGAAGTATACGACGTTCTCATTCCAAAGCTTGTAACGAGACCAGAAGATTAAATTTTGATTGCGAATTGCGATGCGTGGTCGTGCTTAATTACGCAGGCATCATCACAGATAATACCTCCTTAAATAGCCAATCTTAATGGGTCTTCTTCTAATCGTTAAAGTGGAAGATGTTAGATGCAATGATTGGGATTGGGATGTGACTTGAATTTGACAAGTGAGCAAACAGGCAATTAAAAAATGAAAGTTGATTATATTATGAATATTTATTTAATTTTGTCAACGTGTCAGTAAGATGGAAGGAGTACCTGACAGATTTAAGTAAAAGGCGGGAGGGAGGTAGACAGCAGCAGGTAGTTCACTTTAGTTCAGTGGCATGACAAGATTATTGGTGTTGAAATCATGAGAAGAATGATGATTATGATGACGAAGCCGAAGAAGTACTTACTCGAGTGACAGACAGGTGTAATTTGTAAATTGGAGAGAAGCTGTAAATTTTGAGTAGGCAGAGTTATTAGTTATGACTTACAGTTACGAGTATGACGCAGCTTACGCAATAATACACCAACACGAACGCGGCGGACAATTAAGACTACCCATAAGCAATCGTGAAGGAGTGGGACAGATTGACTTACTTGAGTGATGTTAAGTAGGTAATTAGTAAGGACGTGTGAGGATTTTTTTTTGAAACATTTCGGATCTTGGTGTCACTGGAAAATTTTTGGAGATTTATTGTTAGATAAACATATAGTGCGATAACATTTTTAGGTCGGCATTGTATCTTAATTATTTCAGTAAATTTTGTGTGCAGTGTAGCAAAGTGTCATCAGTCATCAATTAAGCATTATCTCACTCTACATTTTTCTGAAATCAAACTTGTCTTCCTTCCTTCAACAATCCCTTCAACTAAAAGCCTATACAGAACTGACTACCGGCTACATCTTGCCCTTTGCGCGCCGCATGAAAGACTTTGTCTTAATCTCAAAGTCTTATCGTCTTCTTAACTAACGAACCTTTGAAAAATGAACGACAAAATCATGCTCCTTAAGTGACTTGCATAGGTTGGCGCTTTGATTTTCATGTTATGTTACGTAACAATAATTGCAATTGCGAATGAACAACAGTTTTGTTCTCTCAAAACGGGTAAAGCATTTACACAAATTGATAATTGCAATAAAATATGTAAAAACAACATGCAGAAACGGAAAATCTAAACAAGACATACACACAAGCGTTTTGCAAACACATGCACATGATGTGCAGCACATCTACCATAATCATATTATTGAAGTCAAGTGAAGTCAACTATTTGAGTTACTTGCAAAAAAAAGAATTGCCTCTTCATCAACTAATCAACTCTACCATCATATCTTTCCTTATGCAAAATATCCTTAAAAGGACTAACTTTGTAAGAAAAATAAACAGAGTTATCAAATCAAACATTCATTATTTTGATAAAACATCTTTCTAGGTAAAATCTTGCACATTTATTTCACCTAAATGGATATAGAATGGATAGTAGTAGTCGTAATAATACATTACGATTTCATTACAATACAATTCACAATTGCAATTTTTTTGCCCATTCAATACAGAAAAGAAATGCAAACAAAAAATGCTTTTGCCCTTATATGCACGCATGCATTCATTTAACATTTTTTTCTTATCCTTATCGGATCTATTTGCCGTTGGAGTTGAGTGTGGTATGGTTAGTACCGTAAGCTCAAAATGTGAGTTCAATTTACTGAGGTTTCTTCATATTTTTTTTTCATCCGAGCAAAAGGATTGCAGGTTGTAATTCAAATTGTTTCTTGCGAGTCATCCATCGCATCATTCAAATTCAAAGGCACATGCTATTTGTGGTTGTCTCCCATCCCTTTCAGATTACACCAAAATTACAATTACTTATACGGTGGTTGTGTGATGTTATGTATTAGGCTTTTTGAAGATATTAATAATTAGCAATAATTATATGTACCACGAAATGAATTGTATATCCATACATTTCATGGCTTGCTTAAGTACTTATACTTATTTGAGATGTAAGAAGGGAAATAAAATTATTGTTATAGTGGATGATGTTCTGCACGCAGTTTCTTCAAAATAATGAGTATATTTTTGGTAAGAAAGATTGGGATTTGAGCCGAGCCTTGTGCTAATTGCCTGCTTTCTTTGACCATCGACCAGTACTTGATTTAATACCTGCATGCATCACATCTCACTGTATTGGGGTATGTATTTAATCTACGTAATCTATGTAAGAAGTAAATTGTATTCACTAAAGCTTATTATCCACCCGTTTGCGTCAAGAAACGATCTTTTGCCAAAAATATTTTAGATGGAAAATTCTTAAGAAGTAGTTTTTACTTTGAAGGGTTCTTGGATTATTAAGGCGGTTCTTATAAGAAACAAGTCGTTTCGAAATTTGCTCNATTTAATCTACGTTATCTATGCAAGAAGTAAATTGTATTCACTAAAGCTTATTATCCACCCGTTTGCGTCAAGAAACGATCTTTTGCCAAAAATATTTTAGATGGAAAATTCTTAAGAAGTAGTTTTACTTTGAAGGGTTCTTGGATTATTAAAGCGGTTCTTCTATGAAACAAGTCGTTTCGAAATTTGCTCTCTAGAGATTTTTTTTTAACATAGCCTAATTGAGTTGCTGGAGTGGCCTAAAATCAGTCAAAGTCATAGTCATATTCTCTTCCAAAGCATCGCTGGAATGCAAATCATTTAAGTATAACCGTTTTTCTTAGTAATGTCATCCGACTCATTTATCATTACTATACGCAAAGTCTTCCTTTTTTGTTTAAATATCTCACAACCGCACGCATTTGCAGATGCAAAATTATTATATGACATGTTCTGAATTTTTTTGCTTTTACTTTCATTTTTCATTTTTTGAGCGTGCTAATAAGCTCCTTGAAATAGTAATCGAATCCCCTGAGTCTGTAGTCCTCATTCGCTGAAGCTTGCCAAGTAAAAACCTTACTCACTTCACTTGACTCAATATGAAGTAATAGCAAACCAGCAGCCAGTTTACGACTTTCTGATAGGTAGCGGGATTGTATATTTTTTCAAATGGCAAAATATCAAGTTTCGATAGACGAAATTGTAGAGAAAAACAAGAAAAAAATCAGAAATTGTGATGTGATATTACGCATCACTATGTTGCATTGATTCTAGCATGTAACAGTAAATGAATGAATACGCTGAAATGAAATTGTGTGAGGAGTACAAAAAAAATGCAGACACGTCAAGACAAAGTGACTAATGTGATTTTAGATTTGCATTATTGCATTGCATATTGTTATTGCATCTTGCACACTCACACACAGTGGCAATAATTATTCATGCGGTGCGTTTGCCTGTTTGCGTGCATTTCTTTGTTTGCTCTGATGGATGATACGGATTATGTACGCGTGCGTATCGGTAATCATGATCATGATGTATCGAAAGTACTACGTTGCATTGCATTACATCCCTTAGCTAGGGAGATGAAATTGATCGATGAAGACAATAGGATGAGCTAAGATTACCTACTTGAAAATAAAGAAGGAGGTAATATAGAAGAAATCGAAAACGTTGAACATTTCAAAAGAAACGTGGAATGGAAGAGTGCCCATACACAGCTCTCTTCTCTTCTTCATTTCATCCTGTTCTGAAGGAAACCGTTTCTTTGAAAGGAGGAAGATGCAATTCCATCTGATCTGATACGAAAGGATTATGTTTTAGTAGTGGCTTGCTTTCCCTTTTTGTATTTAAAGAGAATTAAACTAATATTTGGACAATAGAATACAAATGCAGATTGCAGTTAGAGCTCAGCAAATTTTGCACCACGGTCACTCTTTAGATATGAGAATAAGATTTTCGATGAAATGACGATTATTTGAGGTACGTACATGATAGAATTTGAATTTTCCAATTTTTCAACAACTTTAAATTCCAGGCTATCAATATTGCTGCATTGGAAGTTAATTCAATGCTCTTGGTGTACTTAGAGCTTCAAAGTATACACAATTAAGGTTAATTTAATTTGAGAAATCAGTAAAAGTGATAATTAGTTGATGCAACCGCAGGTTTTAAAATTATTCTAAAGAAACGAAAGGTAAAACGTAATGCGATCATATCGTACACAACTCCGCACTTTACCTAATTTTCTAGAAAAAAAGGAGAAAAAACTTATAAAATTAAAATTGAGATATTTTTTGGCATCCATAGCCCTAGATAAAGATTTTTGCCGTAATAAAAAAGGCTCCTGTACACGCTAGCCAGCCAGAAGAGCTAGNAAAACTTATAAAATTAAAATTGAGATATTTTTTGGCATCCATAGCCCTAGATAAAGATTTTTGCCGTAATAAAAAAGGCTCCTGTACACGCTAGCCAGCCAGAAGAGCTAGACGCGATAGGTGGTCCACTCCTAAAAAAAACACGCTTACTTTACTTTTTGCTCCTCATTGCAGTACAGAGTCCGTAGAATTGATACAAAACACCCAACCTCATTTCCTAATTAAAGATACTGCACAAAATTTTTACCTCCTCCTGAATTCTAACTGACGCTTGCTTCCATTTGCAAACTCACTGTGTTTCCTTACACAGAATAAAATTAAACGTGGTTGAAAATAAGAGTTGTCTACCTAAATAACTTATACATAACTCCCTATCATTGCACTTTTTTACAAGTTTCGTTTTCAATTTAAATTTTTTTGAGTTAGTATAAAAAACTCTTTATCTGGCAATTTAGATTACAAAATGAATGTAATGCGAGATGACATGCTGCAAAATGAATTTCTTTGTGGTAAGTGTAGTGTAATTAGCGATAAGAACATTTCTTGGACTTGTGTAATTCAATTAGGTTTTTTAGATCATTAAATTAAAACATTGGAAAAAGATTCATTACATTGAATGAACTTAATTATTCTTCCGGTTAATGATGATGATGTGACGAGCGCTTAAAAAATTATTTCAAAGGTAAATAGCAAGTAGTTATGCGTGATCAAAACTGGAGGTATATCTGTAAATTAGACGCATTTTCCTGGCAAAAAAACTTTTTGAATGTGACATGAATTTTCTTTTAAAAACATCTTCCCACACATTGGTTTTTATTTCCTACCAGACAGATATCAGCCAACACCTGATTTACATTGATTCGCAATCTTTTTGCAAAGGACAATATTGTCACAGACCTAACGTGCAACATTTGGTTAGACATACTTAACATAACCCTTTCACATTATTATTACTTTCTTATCAAATCGTATCATCAAATATCAATCTGCGAGACATACCGCAAGCGAGTGACAGTTGATACATAAACCGACATCATAACATACCCACACTGCGAGAGAACATGGTAATTCTTTGGCACAACTCAATTTCAATTGTTCTTGGGCATTTTCCCTCCTCCTCGTCTTTCATTATGTGCCTCAAAGTATTATTTACTTTTTTGGTCTAGAATGACCTTGAGATTTTCTAACTTACTTACCTAACAACCTAACTACTTGTTACATTCTCTGTTTTGTGTAATCAACTCAAAAAAGGGGAAGATATTTTCCTTGGAGGGGACCAAGACCCACCATCGATCCATTTCAACCTGACAATTTTTTTACGCTTTTGAAAACAAAAAGTGAAGCATATGTCGCATTTTATTTCATCACGCTTGCCTCTTTTGGAGCTGACATGACGTCTTAACTCATTCGGCTCCTGTGTCTCCTTTGTGTTTGCTAACAATTCACACTGCTGTTTGGTTTCACCAATTTAAACAAAAAGCTATTTCTAAGAAGAAAAAATGTTTAAGTTTCTTCAAGAAAAAAGAGAATCATTCATGGCTCGCATGACTTCGATCCCATATATCCGCCGGTGTTGACTTACAGATTCTGTTTGATTCGATATCTTTTTATTCCAGTCATCCACATCGAGACCAAGTCTCATCTTCAATTTCATTCTTAAAAAGACTACCTAATATATGAGTCATAAATACATAATTTCAAATTGAAGCTTCATCCAGCAAGACGGAACGATATTACCCTTCCTCCAGCCTGGCTTACTTATGGTCTTCGGTTTTCTTCGTCTTCATAAAATACAGATGATGACGATAATGACTTTTGCCTTTTTCCATTCTTCTATTTTACACCCCATTTTAACCGAAGCGTAGCAAAAAATAATTTTTTCCTTTCTGAAGGAAGGAGAGATGAACCCAAAAAGGCAAAAATTATAGAGACCAATCCATTTCAATCCCATCATCCTTTTTTACGAGCTGTTTCACTTGATGTATCATATCCTGTTCATTAACATTTTTTGAGAAAAGAAATAGTAGGTATTATTTTCTGCTCCTAAAATCCTAGTTTTTTTTTTTTACAGACGGACATCCTTCTTTAAAAAGTTTCTGAAGTTTCTGTTAGTGGTCGTCGTGAAAAGAACATGCGTCTATGCCAAGCCACGGTCTATGTATTTTCCATTCACTAAACTTTTTTTGTCCCATGTCACGTCACATGTCCCAAATATTTTCACGCTTTTTGGAGATGATCTTAAATAAGTAAGTGATTTTCCTTCGTAACATTTTTTTTTTCGTTAAAAGTCCAGTGGCACTTGATTTTAGTTTAGTCCATATTTAGTTATGGACTTGGGACGGACTCTGCTCGGTTTTTTGTGGTGAATAATTGTTACAATGTTAATGCATTACAAATACAAATAACATCCTCCCTACAAGAAAAATCTCTTTTTGTAAAGGTTCATCCGGCAAGAGCGTAATCATCATCATTTCTGGCTTGACCACTCCCGTTTCATGCTCATCTCATGTTTCACTTTCTAGTGAAGAGGAAAAACATCCTTCAAGCATTTTTCTACTGGAGGTAAATCTTGACATTTTGTAAATGAGCTAAACGTTTTGAACTTGCATATTGCAATGATTACGGCAAATGATTCTTTATCATTTAAGTGAACATGTACTTTGCTCTTGTACTATGCAAATAACGCTTACAATGTTACAATTGTATTATGATTATTATATGACATTGCACGTACGGTTCTCCATTCTCTTCCTTCTTGATTTATTTCATGCTTTGCATGTGATGTTCTCCCTCATTAATCCATTTTACTACTTCACCTTCTCAGAAAATACTCTCAAAGTGGCCAAAGTCATATTTCAATCAGAAAATATTGTTTATTCAGAAGAGGTACATTGTACACAAAATTTTGCTTTAATCTATTTACCGAGATCTCCGCCCTTTGACAACATAAAAGAATTCTTACAATAAATGATATAGCACAAAATTGTAGTTTTTCTCCCCCCTTTAATCATACAATTTGACGTGGATGACCAAACCAATTCCAAGTTTTTTTTTCCTGATGTGAGGTGAAGTTGAAGTGCAATGCAACAGAAAATTCCCATATGCAAAATGTGCAGTCAGATAAAAACGTGCATTTTTAGTTTTATTGCGCACTTTACGTATATTTTGGACAATATGTAATTGTAGCAGTGTCCATTTTTACAAGGTGGAAAGCTAAAGCTCTTGTGCATGCTTCTTTTTAGCCAACACCCAAAATATTCGTTCAGACGAAGGCATTCATACACCAACACGATGGAGTTCTTTGCAAAACTTTTTGTTTAATTTTATGTAAAAGATGAAGACGAAGACTTTAGGTAGATTTTTTGCGCAAATTCAGTTTGGAGGGCAAACTGTCTCAAAGATTGGAGGACATTCGAATGCATTTATCCAATAAAGGTACATCTTAACCTAACTATCAAGCAGGACTTTTTGCCACGTAGGTGGCTTAGCTTCAGTCATGTCGTGTCAGCGAAAGAATTCATCTTCCATTCTTTTTTTGCAAGATGAAGCGGCGATGGCGGCTCCTAGAATTTTGATGAATAGAAAATGTTGTCCTGCTTGCAGGATTTTTTCTGAAAAAATCCCACTCTATTTGCAGCAAAAATCTTTTCATCCTGATTCTAAATGTGAACTATGAAATTGGTTTCTGAATATTATTATTTTTCACTGCCTGAGGGATGCAATGCGGCTGTGGCATGATATGGATAGCCCTGAGAATAAAAGAAGCCATAGCATAATAAAATCGCGTGATTTTTAAACTGAGCAAGCTATATTACTTAAAGTCATGAATATTATTTTTGGATAATTTTTCGAGGTTGATTTTGATAAAATTTGATGGTTTTTAGGCAATGAGCAATAAATTACGGATGAAAAATTGTATGAGAGTCTTTTTTTGTTTGAAGTGCCTACGATTACCTTATTATCCACAGAATGTACCTATATTTGGAAAACATATTGGAGAAATAACCTACTCAAGAAATAATAATTAAGTAGGTAAATGGTAAATGTAACGGTAAACAATGATAACCGTCATAATATCGTCAATCGAATCCCATTCCATTCATTTTGTTGCATTATACTGCACTTGTAAGGTGCAATCCTTTTTATCAAACGTTGCATATCATATCATATGAGTACCTCATGTTAGACATCGTTTTTCTTTGGTTGAGTTGGCGTATTAATGAGAAAAGCTTATATGGGCAAGGGAATGAAGGATATGGCTCTATGCTAGCTCTGAAGGCGTATAGCTGAATCCTTCATGCTATTTTCGCCATTTTTATAGCTATTTATTCCTTGGCACATTTCACTTGAAGAGCTAAATCATTCATTTTTTTTTCAGTTGCAATGGCCACGTTTCCAAGTCCAGGCCCGCCTCGGGCAATAAAAGTCGCAAGTAGACAAATTGTTTGTAAAATGATTGAAAAAGTTGAAGAAAAAGATATCAAGGAAAACTGGACACACAACCTTGCACAATGCACAATCTTGTGCTAGTAGAGTTACTACTGTGTGTTACTGTGCAATTGGTTCCAAAAAATGTGCAGCTAAATTGCGTAAGAGCCTATTTAATAATGGTGAAGTTAAGTACGAATCCAACAAGGCTGACCATTGCGACCACAAGGAGGATGGTCGTGGACTAACGCTGGTACAGAAGGAGTTCGTAGTTCGTAATAAAGAACATTAGTACGAACATCACGAAACCAAATGATTTCCTTGCACTTTTTCTTGCACTTGACTTGAAAATTGGTCATGACATTGGTGATGCTGTATCATGGTGCGAATCAAAGAGTGAACCTCCACTATCAATGGATGAACCGTATGTAGTGAATCTTGAAGTTGGTGACACGGCCCAACCTAATCCCGCGTTAAGAATTTTTATTTCCACAAAAGACTTCTGCATGTTCCCGCCTGTTTTTTAAGCAGACGCCACATACAAGCTAATCTATGAGGGGTACCCTGTTCTTGTTGTGGGAGTAAGTGCATAGAGTTACCAATCCCATCTCGTCTTCTACTTTTCTGAAATTCAAATGCACATGTCCTGATTACCTCAAGGAATTCATTTGTTGTCATGTTATTGGTATGGCTCATCAAAAAAATCTGCTTGAGTTCCCTCCAGCCGCTACAGTTGGTGGTTTAGACAAGAAAAAACCTCGAGATCGCCCAAAGAATTTTGGGAAAGCATTGTCTAAATAAATTATGTATAAAATATATGTGTTTGTATTAAATTCCTGATTGGCAGTCATTTCGCGTATTTTGCCTGCCAAAAGACTTAACAAGCTATT
>JAHZMX010003056.1:3866-22626 GCA_027743895.1 Seira musarum
AAAAACATAATTTTGCAAACCTTACAGAAAAATTGCACTATTTCTCGTAGGTAATCTTTTATTTAGAAGATGTATACTTTTTAGATCACAAAAAAGCACACATATAATAGCATTATGAACGCTGTTGACGATAATGGTAATGTTGATCACTCGTGGTTTTAGATATCTCACTGATTTTTCTCTTAACGAATAAGGATGTGCACGGCTAAATACAATAAATTGAATGTGTGTGTTGCGAGCGAACGAGCTTGAGTTTTTTTGCCAATACCTCTTTCCATTTTTTTTTTGACTATTTTCCTACAATATTGTTGCATTTCCCACATGGTTCCTCCAAATCTGTCCATATGACCGTTAGCTCCCTCGCAAGATGAGTGTGAAGGGAGGTGATAATTGAAGAGTAAGTTAGAAATAAGAGAATAATTGTAGTGAATTGACACTTACCCAATTAAAAGGTTTGGGGAAAATTTTGAATTTTGAAGATCCCAAGAGAGAAGAGAGAAGAGAAAAATCTGCAGAAAACTAATGGAACCGGTACGAAATATGGAGGCTGACTGTCTCTTCACATTCATTCTCGTCTTTACCTAGTCAGTCCCTCTCTCTCTCAACTTGCACACGGCTAAAAAATCCCCCACAAAAATNCCAAATCTGTCCATATGACCGTTAGCTCCCTCGCAAGATGAGTGTGAAGGGAGGTGATAATTGAAGAGTAAGTTAGAAATAAGAGAATAATTGTAGTGAATTGACACTTACCCAATTAAAAGGTTTGGGGAAAATTTTGAATTTTGAAGATCCCAAGAGAGAAGAGAGAAGAGAAAAATCTGCAGAAAACTAATGGAACCGGTACGAAATATGGAGGCTGACTGTCTCTTCACATTCATTCTCGTCTTTACCTAGTCAGTCCCTCTCTCTCTCAACTTGCACACGGCTAAAAAATCCCCCACAAAAATACATCAAAATGTATGGCACGGTTAGGGGAGAAAGGATGAATGTGTGAGCAAAAAAAATATGCATTTTTCGTATCCCCTATGTGCTTCGCTTTGATCATTAAGCCTTTTCCTACGTAGAAAATAACAAGAGACAAGATACATAAAAAACTGAAAAAATTCCGACAAACTGAAGAGCAAGCAAAGCTAAAGGGAATAGGTAACATAAAAGCATAAAAAATAGACTTGTAAAGTAATATAGAATAGCATTTCATAGATAGATAAGTACACATGCAGCAGTCATGTCGTCGAGTTGTTCGCCATACGGAACGAATGAAAACATTAAAGGATTCGAAAGGAGTGTTTGTAACTTGTTGTACTCGCTTGTCTTCTTCCTGCTGCTCCTGCCTCCCTAGTCTCTTAAAATTCGAACTTTGTGGTCTTTCTTGGTCTTGTAGAGGGAAGTAGTAAGTAATGTGCCATGCATTTTGCTAATTGGATAAAAAAGAAAATGGTACAGTACTGCTCCTGTATGCATGAAAATAAAGCTAGGAAAGGGTTGCTCTCCTAAATGAAATGTAATTTTCTCCTTATTCTCAGAAGAAGAGAGGAGAGGGCTCATGCAAAAAACGCTCTTTTCTTGTTTACTTATTGTACAGAGAATAGAATGAAAAGAAGCGTTTACGATGTTTTAAAACCTGGTTCTGGTTTGCGTTTCGTCTTGAGTCTAAAACTAAACACCTCATGAGCGAAGGGGTTTTAAGGTGGAAAAAGTTGAATGATGATGATAATGTGATGCGAGATTCCTACTGAATTGAACGAAAGAGACGCAATAATAATAATAATGATGTTGAAAAGGCATGTACACCATGCCTCTTTCAAAATACATTTTTCGTATAGAAATACTGACAGATAGATGGGTTTAGTTGGTCCTCCCAAGATAAATATATACGATGAGCTGAATAATGATGGGAAGAAGATGCTCAAGATGTTTTTCAGATATTCCCATTTCCAATTCATGATGACGAGCAGAGAAAATGAAATGGGAAAAGAGTCATTTTACATTGAACGGTGGTGGTCGTGTTGTGAAAAACTTGTTTTGAAGAATGCAATGAAAAGATTCAACTGGAATCTTTCGAGTCCTAATAAAACACATACGAAACGAAACATGTTGCTTACAGCACGCGTTTATGGCATGTGCCGATGTGCCCCTACCCTGTCCGGTTGAATACCTATGACATATGAATTTTCGATTTCAGTTCAATTCCTCAGATTCAAAGGATCTACACCAAACCCTGGTGACGACAAAACTCTGCAATTTTTTAAAGAATTTCAAGAGAATTTCGTCAAACTTGGAATTTATTCAACACTGGAACAATAATTTCCTCCTGAATGGCTTTACGGAAATGAAAATGGAAAAGCAATCGAGAGGTTTTCCTGATTGCGTAAACGCTCCTGTTTTTTAATCAAGACGTAAGTGACGATTACGTAAATTTGAAGTTCTACTTCGCATTGTATGAATGAGTTTAACTGTTTGACATATTTTCATAAAACACACATGCACATAAAATTCCGTTTACGTAGTAATTTTATAGTAGGTTCCAATCCATACGCGGCATTCCGAAAAGTGTTTATTACTATATGAATGTTTGAAAGAGAATTTCGTCAAACTTGGAATTTATTCAACACTGGAACAATAATTTCCTCCTGAATGGCTTTACGGAAATGAAAATAGAAAAGAAATCGAGAGGTTTTCCTGATTGCGTAAATGCTTCTGTTTTTTTATCGAGTAAGACGTAAGTGACGAATAAGTAAATTTGAAGTTCTACTTCGCATTGTATGAATGAATTTAACTGTTTGACACATTTTCATAAAACACACATGCACATAAAATTCCGTTTACGTAGTAATTTTATAGTAGGTTCCAATCCATACGCGGCATTCCGAAAAGTGTTTATTACTATATGAATGTTTGTCAAAATCGTTAGGACGAAATACTTTTAAAAAAATGCAAATATATGCAACAAGAGTTGAAATTTGAGTTTTGGCTGGATTGTGCAATCCCTACATAAACTCAAGGAAAATGTGCAGGTGGAATGTTAATCCACATATCCATGAATGTACAAAACAGGAATAATTTCAATTATTGATTTTCTATTTATATTACCAAAGCATGCACAATTACGAGTACATCAAACTTTCTGCGACCAATTGATGTACCGGTATCATATATATGAGGAAATGATGCACATGGAAAAAACTGTATTCCTAATTCCTATGCAGTATTCCTAACGCTGTGGCTTTTTTTACTAAAATAAAGGCACTTTTTTGACAGCAGAAAACATGGATTAAAAAATTATCTAGCCAGTAATCTAGTAAAAATATTCCTTCAGATATACATTTTTTGAACCCTTCCCTTTATAATCTTCGCAGTCACTTGCCGGTGGAAAATTTCCATAAAATGACTAAAGGCAAAGCAATTAAAGCCGCTTTCATAAGGTTCCTTCCGTTTTTTTCGGTCTATTTGCTGTCGTGTCATGCGCATTTTATTGTAGTTTCATATAACAAAAACCTTAAGCAAAAAATGGGAAGAGTGGGAAAAGAGTGGAATTTTTTAAAACAGAGTAAAAAAAAGTTTCCACAAAATTTCGGCTCCAATCTAATCCATATTTTTTATTTATACGACCACATTGTCTTAAAATACGAATGAACCTACGTGTTCACAATGGATTAAGAATTGTATAAAAATGCGTTACGCATCTAAAATGCACTATAGGTATTCGTTAGTTCTGTAAATGTAAATCATTTCGTAATTTATGAATGGAAGAGCCTTTGTGTTTTCTAATGTGGGCTACATTTAGGTCATGTGAATCGCAGACAATCTACAAACAACTCCTCACGTCACAATTAGGATTAGGTGCATTGGTAAACTAATGGCATTTTGAGAAGTTTCCACAAAATTTCGGCTCCAATCTAATCCATATTTTTTATTTATACGACCACATTGTCTTAAAATACGAATGAACCTACGTGCTCACAATGGATTAAAAATTGTATAAAAATGCGTTACGCATCTAAAATGCACTGTAGGTATTCGTTAGTCTAGTTAGGAAAAGTCTTTGTGTTTTCTAATGTGGGCTACATTTAGGTCATGTGAATCGCAGACAATCTACAAACAACTCCTCACGTCACAATTAGGATTAGGTGCATAGGTAAACTAATGGCATTTGGAGTCTGAGATTTGAGGAACAGAGTATATACGTACTATCTCAAATATTGCTCACGATTTACAACAACTAACAAGAGTATGTACATGCCTTACTTAAATAAATAGAATAATATTCTTTACTCTTCTTTCCCTGACTTTTGATTTGTCCTTTACAAGGGCAAACGTGAAAATGCTTAAACGAAAATGAATCATCTCTAATTCCTAACAAACAGCTACATCATTATCCTTAGCACGAAAGACGTGAACAAATGCATTTAAAAAATCTAGTGAGAGGATGGAAAGATAGAGCGCAGGTAATGCATGCAACGCATCGTAAATAAATAGTGGAAATGATGTCATTTGCCGAAAAAGGTAATGAAATAAATCTGGATTTTTTAAATAATAGAACAGATGCAGGTCATCACAAATTTTGCAATTAAAACATTAGTATTTAAGCAGAGAAGGAAAGGAAGCAGTCGTTGAGCTACCTGTATTGTGAAACAGTAGCAATTTTGCAAAAATAAATTGAAAAGTATAACATTATAATAAATAACAAAAACTTGTCTTTTGACATGATTAACCTTAGACTTTATTTCAGAGGTTCATGACAGAATGCATTACAAAACATTTAAGCATTTTCTCGATTCTCGACTAGAGTTCCAAAGTAATAAAATATTTTCTAAAGGGTAAAACAAACGCTTACTACTATTTTGATCAAATATGCTGCATAAGAAGACTCTACTCTACCTTAATTTTTATTGAAGATTTCCTCTGATTCCTTGTACATCATCAATTGTTTTTAGTTCTGAGAGGTAGTCGTTCTCATTAAACGCCTCAATATCCATTTGAAGTTTTAGCAAATTCGCGGTGGCTATTCTTGATTGAAATAAGGCGTCCTGAACCTGTGAAGATAATTTAATATTAAATAGTCATTTAGTCATTCTTTTTGTTCTTCCTTTGTACTAGTAAAGTCAAATAATAAACGAAACGTCAAAAATTGTCACCACATGCCTGCATTTGAGAGTTGGACAGACCCTGGGACAGCTTATCAATTTTTCTAATATTATTGTTGATCACAGGAGTTAAAAATTTGTCAAAAATATTAGTCCTGAGGGATTTATTTCTTTCTCGATGTTTTCTCAAGACGGCTGGATCCAGTTTAAATGAAGATTTTGGCAGAATGATTCCTGATGGAAGTAAATACTGACTCCATCCAGAGCTCAAAATTTTTCCGGCGGTTGAAGATGATAACGATTCATCCACTGAATTCGATGAAATTGTGCTGTCAAAGTCTGAAAAATACAACCGCCCGAAATATTTCTTTGTTTTAATTTCTGCATTCACTTGATGAATTTCAACGGTAGCATTTTTCCTAAAACTCAATAAATAGCAAGCCATACCTTCAAGATCGGATTCAGGAGCTTCCCCGGACGAAATTGCGGTGCCGACTTCATCAACTTTTCCTGTCCTTTTTAGACTAGGATCTGTGACCGGAACGACTACAACTTGGTTATCGAATTCAATGTCAATTTCCCCTTCAGATTCTTCATCCTCTCCCGAAACAATCAACTTCTGAGATATACTAGACGAATTCATTTTTATAATGTGCTATATAAATTAAAAATATAAATTGGCGGAACTAAAAAGAGTCTATGGCTTGGCTTCAGTTTTCCAACTCCTTCTCAGTCATCGTTTCCTTATAGCGTTTAGTCAACTCTATTTGGGCTTGCAGATTCTCAAGATTTTCTCGCTTCCTTTCCTGACGTTCCAATTCTCTCACGATCCCCTCATGGAGATATTGCCTGTCAATAAATATAAATATTTATTCATCAATATCAAACCTTTTATTTTTTTATTATGAGAGTGGACTTGGCATAAAATTGTCCGTATATAATTTCTTTTTGTGCATTACACTTTCTCTGATCATTCTCACGTTTAAATCTTACCTATCCAACACCTGCTTCCAATGAACGTAGGCAACAGTGCCAATTGCTCCAGCACAAGAGAGATAAAAAACTGTTTTAGCAAGCGCACTCATGCCCTATCAATTTTATGAAACTTTTAAAACTGTTTTGCTGCAAAATGTCAATTAATCTAGCATTTTCAATTCGTACTGACACTCAACTAAGGGACTGGCTGCTGGAGCCTGAAGATCTGGAAAAAGCACCTGCTTTGCTCACGTTCAATTTCGCCAAAATGCAAATGATGTTCTTCCACGAACTTCAACTCTTGTTGGTGCGCGAGTGAATCGTGAATTTCATTGCAGCTTCAGCTGACTTTCTCTCATCCAATTCCACACACAGCAGCAGAGAGCAAGAAATAATGCATTGAAACATGGCAAGTTTCATGCACGTTACATTATGATCTGTGTGAGTGAGGATCAAGTCAACAATAAACACGACCAAAACAACATTCAGTTCACTACATAAATATGTTCTCTTTTAGTTTGTGGCTGTCGTGATTTTTTAAATTTTTAATTATTTTTAGCTAACTAAAAGTTAATCTTTGCAAGTTTATCCAGTTCAGAAGTATATTATGTACTGCCCTCTTTGTGTTGTGGCCATTTGGTGAGAAAGAGAATTCAGTACTTTGAAACGCCAAGTTCAAATCTTTTTTTTTAATTACTAGCATATTTTATTTACCAAAACTATTAGTGTTTTAGTGATTTTAGTCTGTTGGTAGTACTTAATATTTGCAAGGTTTGCTCCTAAATATAAGAGCTGATTTTTTCGCCCATCTCTTTCGGAATCAAACCCTCTTAAATGTGAGTTGAAGTGGAATTAATTGAAAAGTTCTGCATGGTCAATTGCACCTATTTAGTACTAAATTGAAATAGTTATTGAATTGGAGACGTTTTTTGTTTTTCAGGGAACGTGGTGAATCTCGGGAGAGGTTCGACCTCAGGCGGGTTAAGAAGGAGCCAAGAAGTCGAAGCAGGTCATTAATTTTGTTTGTTCACAAACCAATAATAAAGTTCTGTTCTGGGTTTGCATTTAAGCTTGCTTATAATTTTATTTTGCGTTTTATTTTTTAGGAGCCCGCCTCCAGACCGTCGTAGAAGAAGCCGAAGCAGGTACCGTGTCAATATGTCTACATTTTGATTGCAAAAAAAGCGAAGGTTAAAATTAGTTTTGTAAGGGCATCTTATGATCTTATATATTTTGCAGAGAACGTGAAGGAAATTTTCGTGAGCGAGTTGAACCCAGGCATGTTAAAAATGAGCCAAGAAGTCTAAGCAGGTATTTAATTTATTTAGTATGGTCTTATACACATTATTTTCATTAGGCATGAGAGTATTAGATTTTTTGCACTAGATCTTGTAATTTCTTTTGATTTACAATTGATTGATTTGTAATTCTAGCAAATGTGTTTACTTATGATTTTTAGAGACGCTGAACGCGAATTTCGAGACCGGGTTGAGCCTAGACGCATCAAAAAGGAACCGAGAAGTCGTAGCAGGTATTTGCTCTGTTTAAATTTCAACACTCGTTCAAGTTTTCATAGGTATTCGTTTTTCTATTTTTGAATTTACTTCTTCATTTTTAGAAGTCCGCCTCCACAACGCCGAAGAAGAAGTCGAAGCAGGTATTTTTTGTTTCAAAGTAGTTTCAAGTGAATAGTTTGCAAATGTTTTCTTTTGGGAATTTATTTATATGTTTCTACACTTTTAATGTTTCAGAAGTCCACCTCCGAGCCGCCGACGAAGAAGCCGAAGCAGGTTTGTTTTCATTACTATACTTACTTTCGTTTTCGTTACTTAATAAAACTGTTTTACATCTTATTTTATGATTGATGCATGATTCGTTTTTGTATTTCTTTTTGATGTAATAGCTCTCCACCTCCCAGCCACAGAAGAAGTGAACGTCCTCCTCCTCGTGATGATAGGAGGGAAAGGCCCCGAACAGATAATCGACAAGCTGACAGGGATAGACCTCGCGATGGAGCAAGAGAGCGTGACTGGGATAATTTCTTTAACCCAAACAGTGACATGTCAAAGCAAGCTAATGTTAAACGACAGCAAGAAGAAAAGGAACGCCAAATGATTGTGCATGAATTCGGGAAAGGTGAGGAAGAGGAAAAGCCAATATTGAAGATGATTACCAAATGACTCCCGATTAATGTTCAAAACAACTAGGTCGAATATAATTCTAAGTTCGAATTTTAAGTTATAATTTTAACAGAAATCTTTTTCTTAAATGATGATGAAACTTGTTTCTACTTTTGGTTATGAGAACTATTTAGCTAATAAAATGTTTAATTTACTCTTTCATACAGCAATTCTGTAATCAATGTATTCTTCTATTAACGTATAGCTCGGTTAAACCGTCACCAACCATCATTTATTAATTTAAGTAATTAACATATTGATCTGATCTCATACAAAAGCTCAAATGTATTACATAAACTAAACTAAAACAAACCATAGCCTTTTGCGATACACATTTGTCTTGGGGGTTGAAGAAAGCCATTTGCGAAATGCTGTTAAAAATACACACGTGATAATTATAGCCGCTCCGGTGAAACTAAATAAAAATTTTTAAAAAATCATTGTATGAACAAGAACAAATTACAAACATCGGAATGCATATGAAAATTAGTATTTACCTGAATAGATCCGGCACGATTCCCATTATGATGAACTATTTTTAAAATATAAAAAACCAACGTTAGAATTAGTACAATGTACTCGTAAAAAATTATGATGAATGATTGAAAGCAACTAATTTTACCTGTAGAATGAACGCGAATATGAAATCCATAGTCCTTGTGACAGCGACTGGATTCGCCTGTTCAAATTGCAAGGCTACATGCATAGCTGCTTGATTTAAAATTGCAGCAGCTGCCATTCCTCCTGCAAGTATCCAGTCAATTCCAGACTCGGGTAACCTCAATTCGCCAATTGAATAAGCGCAAATAATACTTTGCACTGAAGACCATATCCCAAGACATAGCATCATCACTGACACATGTATTCGTTTTAGGGATCTAATGATAACCACGACGCATGTATCCAATACAATACTAGCCAGAGCAAATCCGGCTCCAATCTGGAGAATATTCAAACTCTGTTTAATAAGATTTTATAAATAATACTTGCAATTTAGTAAAATAAATTACCAAAGTATCTTGGTCGAATTCCTCCTCGCCGGTTAATATGGGTGGCCCACTCCATCGTTAACAATGCCATCAAAACTGGGAAGAACCCACAAGTTTCGTTGAGGAAAATGAAAGCCGCTATCGTGACAAAAATTGGTTTGCAGGAACTTACGACAGCGACGTCAGCAACCGAGAGATACTTCACGGCTCCGAAATGAAGAAATAGACAAGTGCATCCAATTGCGGCTCTGAGCTGCAAAAATTATTGAAGATTACTTTTTCTGTGGGCATTCCTCTTTTTTGTTTAAGAATTACGGATTATTAGGAATCTTACAATGACTGTTAGAAGTGTTCTCCGTTTCCCTTTGTCCGACAAGGGCCACACCGGTTCAAAGACTGGAAGTTTCTTTACGTAAACTGCATACAAAACCATGAAAATTGCAGGGTAAAGTACACCTTGAACTCTAAAGATTGTCAATGTGAAGGGATGATAATGTTTCATGTACTTTGCGAGAACAGTGCCACAAGTGAAAATGAATCCTGCAAACAAGGCTAAAAGAATGCCAAAGTAATTCCGGCATCCCTTTTCATCCCTCGAAGTTTCCCTTTCAAAAGCTTCAATCTTCGGCTTTCCATTTGGATTTGGTGAGAATTTTCCTTCTTCATCATGATCATTTTCATGAATGCTTATACAACACGGTTCCGTTTCTGATTCCGGTATGCAGGGTGGAGGAAGAAAAGGTTTTGTTTCAGGTGCTTGAAATTCTCCTGAAACCGGTGTTGACGTCTCCTTTTCCATCACCATCAGCTCTTGAATTCCCCTTGAAGCTAAAACTTATCTTTTGCGACTATTTTTATGCAATGCAATTTTCCACATACTTTCTTGAGTGATATTTTTTGCTCACATTATCTTTGAAAGATGAAGACAGACTAAAAACGAAGCATTTTTTAGACATAAACACACGCTTGATGTATGAAATCTTAAAATTATGCAAAATCGTCTGAAGAGCTCACAATGACAATTACAAACCTAGCATGACAATGATAATTAGAATCACAAAGCATACGACTTTGCTCCATGAAAGTTTATTTCATGACCTTGACTTCAAAAGAGCTTTTTGCTTATTGCTCATACTTTTAACTGGAAAATTATACAGACAGGATTAAACAGGTGGTTTAAAGAACGTTTGTATAATCCAGCGCCTGACCAACGTTTGGATACTTTGGTAGGTGGAACATGTTTCACTAATGCATTTCGGCAAATAATGCTACTTATTGCATGGACTAGTAATTAAGTTTACTTATGACATTCGCCTTATATATTTTTTCATCGTTTTGCTACGTTGAGTTCTTGCTGCAATATGTAGTTTGAGAAGCGAAGATCACAAGATCAGCAGAGATAAACCATGAGATTATGGGATAGCACGTGTAATTCTAGTAGAAAGTCAGCTTTTTTATATGGCTAATGGGATTAGATAGTTACATATATATAGATACGATGAAACGACCTAAAAGAATAAATTATTTCTTAGAAAAAACTTTGTGAAATATTGACGAAATGTGCTGTAAGCTGGAACGAGTTAGAATTTTATCGAAATCGTTATTGGGCTTTGTTTAAGATAACCGCATTGAAGAGTACTTGCTCATTTCAACGTCTGCTGTTCTCATTGTTCAAGATCTCACTGTACCCCAGAAAACGAGTTTTTTAAATGCTATTCTAAGGTTGCTAAATTGGTAAAAAGCTGTCATTAACATTTGTCAATCCAGTTTATTTTTGTATTTCTCCGATATGATGATACTTACATTTTGTTCTTCAAGTATCTCTGTTTGGAAACCATTACATTCAAGAACATAAACAGAAAAATGATCATTTTTCCTTTAAAATTATGTCGCATTTGCAAACAAATTCAAACAGGATATGACGTAAAATTGCAATTTAAGGTGTGAGAGGACTCATGTGACAGTCGCATGTTTGATGTCAGTATAGAAGTTGAAATAACATTTTGAAGAATGGCAACTGTGTCTGCACATAAATTTCCTGTCATGATTAATACATTTTCGTATTCCTCTACTACAAAATTGTTCAGAGTTTTTGAGGAATTCCAGAATGTGGAATACATTTTGCCGTGCACTTTCGTCCAAAATTTTTTCAATTGGGCTTTCATAGAGTCCTTGGTTCAAAGTTTACAAAATACTCCTCTATTGATAGGATTTGATCACGACTGCGAACCAAATGGAACAGTTTTGCCATACATCAAAGAGGAAGAGAACGTTAAAAACTCATCCCAAGTTCAACTCCATTTCACTTATATGCTATTAACATTCATTCTGATTGATCCAGATTCAGTACTCCAAGACTATCAAAAAAGCCTGTACTGGTTAACCTTTAAATCGTCTCATCAAATTATGAAGCCAGCTCTGTCTATATATATCACATTGACAGAGGAAAGTTTTGGGATATTGCTTGACCCTTATTTTCCGATGCATTACCTTCCACTTCGCTATGGTGGGGTGAGTTTAGTTTGGAAAAGTTACCAAAATCGTTTGTCGCTAGTTTGTCTACCCTGTCCGGGATACTTTCAAAATCAAAACCCAACTTCTGAGGAAACAACCAATATTCTGAGTATAAAGGAAATTCAGCTACACTGGTTAAATTTAAATAAGAGATTAAACGGTGGGTACTTAATAGTTTTCCACTCTAAGCTTTCGTATGAATGTGAAGAAGTTGAAAAATTACCAAGTCATCACCTTCAAGCCTGTACTCTGAAAACCCTTGGCTCTTATTTAAATGCAACGGTTGTAAATCCCGTGAATAGTTGGTACGTCGATGTCTCACTCGACGTAATGCTCAACGTGAGGGTTTCACCTGGTTCGGAAATCATTCCTCCGACCTATGAGCACATTCCGTTTGCTTTTGCCGTTGTGGGCCGTCACCGAGTAAATGATATGACAGCACTGACTCAACCATTTGGATTGTATGTATGGATTACAATAATTTTATCAATTGTGACATTTTCATTAGTCATGGGCCTTCTTGTTCAAATACCCCCTGAACTAGGCCACAATGACAGAGTGGAGACTTTTCTCCAGAATCATTTCAATCGTGTCCAAGCTACCGCTGTTAAAACATGGGACATGATGTTCCTCTCATTTTCTGCTATACTTTCGCAATGTGACCAGTCTGCGGACTTTCACTTTTGCTATAAAGCTGCTGGTTACCTGTGGGTATTATGGAATTTAATGGCTCTTGTTGTAATGAATGCGTATGATGGAAAGCTCTTCTCATTCTTAACCTCCGAAAGTCAGCTTATCGGACCACAGTCGCTGGAAGAGCTAGTTAGGGAAGACATCCCTTTAATAAGTTTCGTTACTGCTTTGACTTTTGACGATGTAACTAAAACGAATAAGCACGTTTCTAGTTTTCGTGATTTACTCATTCCCAAGCGAATCGAGTTTGAAGAGAGAAGGCGTTCAAAATCCAAGGGGAGCTATTTGCATAAGCTGAGGGATAGATTACATCATTTCAATATGAGTTCAAAGGAAAGATACTCTTCATTTCTGATGGAAATTTTAAAAGATCAAGAACTACCGTTTAATACAACAACGTTTGCAATGATTGATTGGGTGAACACTGTCTCCCTATTTCAGAATTTGATACTGAACTTAAATCAAAGACGAGTGGGAAGGAAGGTTGAAGTGACTCAATTTACAATGACGTTAAGCGCGTTAGTGAGAAAACACTTCTTGTCAAGCCATCTTTCAAATATGTTTTATGCGCTTGTCGAGTCCGGATTGTACTCTCTTTGGATCAAAAATCACGAGAGGAGGATGGGCAGAGAATCATTACATCATCTTAAAGAACTCATTATTAATGAATATGAAGGGCAATTCAATCTGCAAAGTATATTTAGTTTCCAATTTCAGGAAAAGGTAAAGCGCTCATTTAAAAAGGAAGCCGCTAGGCCTGTCCCAATTCCCATTGGATTGTTCGTCAGTACAATATACTTAGCTTTGGTGCTGACAACCTTCGCAGTGGTTGTATTTGTACTCGAGTGGATGATAAAATATTACTCAACGACGAGGGTAAAGTATATCAACCCACCAATCAGGATATTCGAAAGACAACCAATGCCAATGTCCTTTTCTTAAAAAGGAAGGATATCATTGGAATGACACGCCTTTCTCG
Source organism: Seira musarum (assembly GCA_027743895.1). Lineage (NCBI taxonomy): Eukaryota > Metazoa > Arthropoda > Collembola > Entomobryomorpha > Entomobryidae > Seira > Seira musarum. The sequence goes on from JAHZMX010003056.1 coordinate 17,281, forward strand.
GAAATAGCTTGACGTGCGAAGTCTTGTCTTGACATACTTTTTAGTAAGAGTACTTAAACCAGATCGAAAAGGAAATAAAGAAAAGAGTTGCATAAACCCGATGCTTTTAGTTAAGCAAACAAATGCTTCTTGTTCCTGTCATTTTGTTCTAAAGTGATTGAAAGGAAAGGGTGCTCTTGAAATAAAATTAAATGAAATTGATTGGTACGCTACAAGAAGAAGAGCAATCTGAAAAAAGGATTTAAGTACCTTGCCCATCAGTTTATTTCTAAAATTTTGAAATCGCTTTGAATTTCGGAAAAAATGATTTTATTTTGCGTACTTTTATTAACCTTAATGGCGCTTCAAGGTCTTGAGGCCAATGACGAACTTGTTACAAGTTTTTTGGGCTCCCGAAACGCACATTTGCGGTACTTTTTGTCACTACAAGGCCAACTCATGTTTCCTATTTATTCTCAGCATCATCAACAACTTCTGCGTTTTACTTTCACGTTGGAGTACTCAGACAGTGAACAATTTAAAATAATGTCAAATAGATCATTTATACTTATTGAATCCCCCAAAGAAAGCGGCAATGGTAATCTTCCAATCAGAAATAAAAGTGCGATTCATGGAACTCGTTTTGTGCAAGAACTGATATATTTGATCGTTTGGAATAAACCGACTGCTTCCTACAAAAAATCTTTGCAGCCATTTAGTGTTCCTACATTATTTGAGAATCCCTCTTTAGTTGCTTTTATTGTAAAGAAAAATGAGAATTTTAAAAATTTGTCAGAATATTTACGCTTAAACATGAAGTTCCTTCCATATTCATCCAATTATCTTATTTTTCTTGAAAATGGCACCTTTACGGTTCAACTCGTTAACGGGACTGGTGAACTCAGCTCTGATATTACACTTCTTAAAAACAGCAGGACTGGCCGAAATAAAAATCTATGGGGAACCGGACTCTTGACTTTGATTGCACCTGTAAACGAAAGTTGTAGTGAAACTCCGCTTGACCCCTCGTATCATTTTCACTCTTGCTTAACCAAAGCAATTGAACTCAACTTGAATGCTTCTATTGTGCCAGCAACTGAAATTGCCCTTAAGGAATCTGCACCTCCTGGTGCGGTTCCTTTCCCAATAGATCTCGAAATAAATGTAGTGTTTCTCGAAGAAGACTTTTCAAGAGATACCAGCAAAATGTTAGATAGAAGAACGATAAGTGGTCCAAGTATCCAAATGTATCAGTTTAGCTTTGCTTTAGTGGGGACTCGCCTCCCAAATGGAATGACTGCAATCACCCAACCATTTCAAAACAAATTATGGATCGCCATTTTATGGACAATGATAATTTTTCCCATAATGATCACAATACTTCTCTGGCTACACAATTCGATCGCGTCCAAGGAGGGATCAAGGGCTCGAGAAAATAAGGGAATTTTTTATATGGTATTTGTCTCATTTGCATCAGTTATGTCACAGTGTCATGACCAGTCTACCAGGTTCATTTCAAAATCAAAAGTGGTTGGATCTGTCTGGATTATATGGAACTTCTTTTCACTAATTATTCTCAATGCTTATGATGGACAGTTTTTTTCGTTTCTTGCTTCAGAATCAAAGTTCAAATCACCAGCATCTTTGGAGGAGTTGATTTTATCCACACCACAACAGATATTTACATTTTCTGCAATGTTTCTTATGGTCGCGAATAGCTCGGGAACGCATGGAAAAGGTACTTTGAAGAGGATTTCGGTTTTTAAGGACTTTCTTCTAAAACAAGCGATGGAAATGGGAAGATTTCCTAAATATTACTCCAAACTCAATCAGTCAACCCAATCATACTTGTTGATGGACACAGAATCTCACGTGAAGTTTCTAATTGACACGATCAAAATTAATCGACCGTTTTCTTCAAGTTCATTTGCAATGATTGACTATGACCACATCATCAATTTAGTACAAAATTTGATTAATAATGTAAAGGGAAGAACGGGTTAGTAATCTAATTCCAGCTCACAGTTTCACGATGAGATTAACAAGTACAAGTAGGAGATCTTACATTACCCCATTTATTGACAATCTATTCTCCAACCTTTTCGAGAGTGGCCATTTGCTTTTTTGGAAAAAATTTGGTTCCAAAAGAACTGGAAGGGCTATACTGTCACTTCTGAAAGAAAAGAAGGAAGTAAATAGAGAACTATTCTTTAGTTTTCAGTACGGGGCAATTGAAGGGGATCATGAAAATGAACAGCTATATCCGACGCCTATTCCTTGGTCATTGTTCCGGAACGTGGTACATTTTGCATTAATTATAGCGTTAGTAGCACTATTTGCATTTTTCCTGGAGATCATTATACACAAGCAATTTGTAAAACTTAAAGCATGTTTTATTATAAAATCAANATTTTGCATTAATTATAGCGTTAGTAGCACTATTTGCATTTTTCCTGGAGATCATTATACACAAGCAATTTGTAAAACTTAAAGCATGTTTTATTATAAAATAAAAATGAAAAAATAAAAAATCTTGTATTTCACTTGTACCACGAAATTAATCTGTTTCATATTAGACTGTAATAATGACCTTGTAATTCAGGTCATACCAGTTTTCTTTACTCTATTCTTATTGACGTCGATCTTTTGGCAAACAGAGTTGAGAATTCTGAAGTGTTTCATCAAAAACACTGCAGATTGTCCAGTGTAAATAAGTAGTTAAGACAGACTACCTAAGACAGGTATGTTTAGGCTTAGCTAAGAATGTACTTGGTGGTGATGAATAGCTGTGTAAATACCTATTGAAGAAGTAACGGACGTTGGGCACAAACTGAAATTTTTCTCTTCTCACTCCGTTCTAAATCATGAATACGCAAGGAATATCTTTTACCTATTCGTCATTCCCTGATGCGCTCCAAGTTTTAAATGATTTCCGGCATCAGGTTTATTTCGTACCTTGTGTAGTGAATACCCATTATTTCTATGAATTTGCTACAATCATTTTATTACAATTACAAACAAGTTACAAAATTAATAGTGGTAGATTCTAGATGTCGAGCGGGGAATGAAACATTTGTGGCTAAACCTGTGCACCGGATCAAGGTTACTGAAACTCATCAACGTTTCATAAATACTTTTTTGCACATTATTCTGTTCAGTTACTCTGCTACAGTAGCAAACTTAAAAGGGAAACTGTTTGAGCACTATCTTGATTTCCCCGTAAATCCTAATTCTCTGCTATTTATTACGTCGAGAGATGAAGCATCCATGTTACTTCACAATGACTATATCCACAAATTTATGTATCTTATTCACTTCTCTTCCGTTTTTCTTGTGTGGCAGATGCACCGGAAATTGCTTAGCATTATCTGCATTGTGTGCTACCATTATTTTGACAGGATTCCAACAAATGAAACTCGGGATATTTTGAGTCTAGTGCAAAATGTAAATTTTAGTCCTCATCAACAACTTGAACAAATCTGGGACGTGATGTACAGGAATTTAAATACGCGTGTGGTGTACCTTTCAAGAATAACATTCTTAGAACACTGTATAGAAATTGATAAATACAACAGGTTGTATCATGAATCGGGTTGTACAATAAAAACAATTGGGATAAAATTAAATGCCACTTTGGCAATTCACAAAACATATTCAACAGCTAAACCCGGACAGCATAATAGCGCCATTGAATGATCGTAAACATTTAGATATTATTAATCCAAGTTTCAAAGTTACGCCATATGCGTTTGCCGTGCTGGCTGATGGTCATTTGGACGGACTCGATGTTGTTTTTAAACCATTCGACTGGATAATTTGGATCGCGATTGCTCTTGCCATGTTTGTATTCTCATTTGTGATGGGTTTATTGCTTCATTTGGATTTTAAACGGGAGGAAAGGAGTCAAGTTCAGTATCAGTTTGAACTTTTAAGAGTAAAAGTATTGAATATGCTTTTTCTCTCTCTTGCCTCCATCATGGCTCAATGCGACCAATCTACAAGTTTTCGAAACTGTTCGAGAGTTGCAGGCTACCTTTGGATTATGTGGAATATGCTATCACTGATCATTATGAATGCATATGATGGGAAACTCTTTTCATTTTTAGCTTCTCAACCTCCAATACAGGGTCCACCAGATTTGGAACATTTGGTGGGTTCAAACATTTCTATTCTTGCATTTGACACTGCTACCTCATTTGACAAAAACTTTGTCCGCAAACAAATGTCCGCTTTCAAAGACGTGATTTTAGAGCAGATAAAAAATTCGGCTGAAATCAAAAGGAGTAGGCGACAATTTTATGAACGTTTGCAATCAAATATTCATTATGAGAAAGAGGGACACGGTCCTGCTTTGCTACACATCATTAAATCAAGAGGGAAATTTCGTAATTCTTCATATTTTGCTGTAATTGATCTTGAACCTTCAGTGGTCTTATTTCAGAAATTGGCTACTCACGCAACCCAGAAAAGCACGGGAAAAAAGATTATTTTGAATATGTTTGTGATGAGGTCGAGCTGTCTACTTCAGAGGCACTTTTTGTCCACTCAAATCATTAAAATTTTTACTAGAATTACGGAATCAGGAATCGGCAGATTCTGGAGTGATAACAACTACAAAAATCTGGGCAAGTCTGGACTGCGAACATTGAAGTCTACCTTGCTTCAGTTGAACATGACCAGAGCAAACAGAATCAATCCACAGTACTACGAGCAAAGTGGTGGCGTCAGCAAATCAAAAGGTTTTAGAGAGGAATCTGAAGCTCCCATTTCTATTTCTGTGGAATTATTGGAAAGTTCAATGCAGTTTTGTGGAACAATTTGTTTGTCAGCGATTATCGTGTTTTTCTTGGAAATCATAACATATTATTTGGCTAAAACTAAAGTAAAAACAATGAAGTCATATTCAAAACCAGCTACTTTATTTATAATGACACACAGAGTCGATAAGGAATTACTTAAGCTGTATACGAAATCTTGAAGAATTATATAATCTTTCAAGGATGAAACAAATAAAACTAAAATTTACTCCAGACACTAAAATAGCAAATGAGCCCTGCAAGTTCAAAAGTTTAAAAGATTGTGGTCCATCGGAGCTACGATGACTCCTATCTTGAGCATAAGTAGAATTTTCCATTTTTTTCAAATTGTTTACTTTCTCTAATCTTAAATTCATTTGATCTATTTTGGCCCACTTTTGCATCATTCCCATTTCGTAAAGATTCTCAATAAAATAGCTGTAACTATCCCGAATTATCGACCTTTTCCTTACAATTTGAGTCAATGGTATGAAATAAATTATTTCGTTTGAGTTTTTCAAAGGATTTGAGTCCCTCCTCTGGTCTCCAAATTCTACTGCTTGGTCAAAAT
>JAHZMX010003058.1:0-28251 GCA_027743895.1 Seira musarum
TTATGTACTTTGGAACCTTTACCGAACACTGAATTTGATAGCCAAGTTACTGGTCGGTAATCTGCTTTCATTACCTTCCCGGACCGCCTTACCTGGTATACGAGATTACTAAAATTGCTGTTGCTTATAACAACGAAACTACCCAAGTCTGTGGCTGTGCGAAAACTTCATTCATTAAATTAATCAATTTCCTTCAACGAGCCCGTTTCTTCATTAATTTGATCTTTTACGTAAACTTTTTAAGGTCAATATACCTACTTAAACTTATCCGTTGATGAAGGGTGATTCATTTCTTGTCAAAAGAAATCTTTCTGGAGTTGAAATTTTTTTTATCAAATAGACATAGGGTTATCCAGTAGATAAAATAGGTTCGTGGTTACATTACATGATGATGATGATGAACTGTGGCATGCTCTTGTCAAAGATAATAAATTAATCAAATGATTTAAAGGTATTGCGTTTCTTTCAACAAGCATAATAAACAGTCTTACATTTTAAATCGAGGTCACTTGCCTCCAAAGAACAAGCAAGTGTAAATGTAGCACTAGTGGTTCAATAACTGGAGTGGGCAGCATAGTAATGCTCCCTTATTTTGTAAAAATACTGAATATATTACATGGCTCACTTGGCTCTGCTTATTTGTTTTTTTTTGCACGAAAATATCTTGCAATAATGATGTGACAGCAAGTTCAAAGTGCACAAGTCCGAAGAAACGAGACCAGACATGACTTCTTAGTTAATTATAAAACCATTTAAATTTTTTCCCACTTGAGTTTTTCTACCACGCGCTGACTTAATTGACTTCACCTTTTGATACAAACAAAATTTCGCAGTTTGACTTTGGTTAGTGCAGAAAAAAGATTCAACAAAGCTTGGTTTAACGCGGCTCCAAGCAATTATAGGAATTTTCAAGAAAATACGGACTTTTTTATTCCAAGTGACAATTCACGACAACAATATTCTCCTGTTTGTGATTACAGGGAATGTTGTAATGCTGAATAAATCTATCTCCTCTTTGGAGCCTTCAGGAAGTGGATTTTTGTGCTTGGACTTTTGAGGTATGCTCGTGATCGAGATTATTTAAAAGATGTGTCTAAAAATTACAAAAAGTATTAAAATATTTAAAATATTCTTTGAAACTTTTAAAGATGTACAATCTCAACGAAGATGGATTCAATTAGCGTCCTCCTCACTAGCTGTATCGTGTTAATTTTGTTGGCAGTTACGACGATTAAGTATGCCTACGTTAAGTTGACGAAACAAAGCTATGCAAAAGGAGATATAGAGGTGTCTGCGGAAGATGGGCAGTTATATCAAGACATTCCAAAAAGAAGGAAGAGGTCGAAAAAAGGAAGTAGTATTAACAAACGGTTGTACCCTATTTCCAATTCGTTTGATTCCTCATTTCTTGCAAGCTTCAATCCTTCGGATGACTCAGCATTAAACGTAGTACCAACGGGACAAATTGATGAATCCATTCCTTCGGGTTTTGATCAAGTCGATTGTGACCGTAACGAGTGTATTTATGATAAACTGAAAGGAAGCAATGGACATAATGATAATCAGAGAGGTGGACCAGATAAATTTGTTCAAAATGGGAGTGTGACGAAAACAAAAACGACAAGGATTGAGTATATGAATACACAGCCAACGGCAGCAGATTGTTTGGCAGAAAATTTCATCAAAGAAATTGAAATGAATGTCGTGCCAAACGCTGACAAGAGCACTTTGATAATTCATGCTGTTCAAAAGGTAAATACATTCAACCCAAATCCAAGGGCACAGAAATATAGACAAAACTAATTTCTGACAATTTCTATAAAATTCCAGGCTGCTCCAGTGGAGGACAATAAAATAGACGAATTCGAATTTGAAGAGCCTGTACTTCCAAGTGTACCAGAAAATGGCCAATATGAATGTGAGTGTGAAAGTCCTTAAATTACTCTCTTACGTACTTTGTTTGTTCACACGAAACAAAATGATATTTTTTGCAGTCTTGTATAATAAGCCATCGCGGAAATCTGGACGAGGAAATTTGTTCCGGTCACTTCGACATCGTCTTTCGAAGAAGCATTCGTACTCTGTGAAAAATCCCAAAGTTTGGGAGACGGAGCCTTACGATGACGATATTATTACAGAGAAAGAAGATATTATTTTAAGGTGCTCAGTTCCTGAAAATGCGCATGATTTACACGATGTCCAGTTGCATTCAACGACATCCTCAGCTTCAGAACTGTCTACATTCAGTCGACAGTCTACGGCAACATACACGCATGAAAATTCTACACTTGTTGTTGAATGCATGGAGAACCAAGTTAAAAAGTATGCAGGAAAAAAACAAAATAATTTATGAGTTTGCAAAAAATAAGCAACCACCAAAAAGGCAATCGATAGATTATTAAATATTAATGAATGAACCTTTTTTCTTTGCTTTAGATTTTACCTAGTTCCACCACATTTAATCAAAAGTGGAAAATGGAGAAAACGAGGCAAAAAACTTCACATTTACAATGATCATTCCTTTGTTGCAAAACATATAAGCAGGTAAAAAAGTTTTCAATGTGAAGCTCAAAACATGATTTCGTAAGCTTGGCTCATCAATGATTGATTAACCTCATTTTTTGAATGTTTAGCGGAAAGTTTTGCGAAATATGTAAATCACGAATTCCCTTTGCACTCGGCAAGCAAGGTTACCAATGTCGAGACTGCAAAATGATATGTCACAAGGAGTGCCATGTGCGCTCCCCTTCACCGTGCCCGAAGACTTCTGTGTACGAGTTCGAATTGTAAGTTAGCTTGAGAATGTGATAATGTGTATTTTATAGAAAAAAAAACTTTTTTCATCCACTTTTCCCTTAGCTTCGCTAATCTTGTCTAGTAATTGAGCATTGGTTATGGAATGTGACGCTTTAGAATTATTTGCATTTATTTCTTCACCTACACAATTCCTTCAGAACTTTTTTTTCAATCGTAATAGGTCATTGTCATTGCATATAAGTTATTTAAATTTTTTAAGAAAGAAGAGATTTTTAGTATACTTTTTTGTTTTGATTTTTATCCTATTTAGTGAGTATTACCGGAGAAATGGTACAAACTTATAGCGTCGACTACTCTTTATGTGATATTGATATTACCGTGATCGTACATTACTTTATATTATGTAATGAATTAGGTAGAGAAGTTTCAGTACAATCAGTAATATTGAACTATAAATCTAGAAAATTTTTATAGCAATTTGTGATATCATATTCGCCTAAATTATTTCGATTTGTATCTGAAATCATAATACAAAAACTTAAAATGAGAGAGATTGACAAGCACAGGGGTTTCAGAAAGAAATCTAAGGAATCAATCTCATTTTTATTCTTTTCGACACGATCAAACAAATTGATGTGATATTGATATTACCGTGATCGTACATTACTTTATATTATGTAATGAATTAGGTAGAGAAGTTTCAGTACAATCAGTTTAGCTATTATAGCCATCTTTAATATTGAACTATAAATCTAAAAAATTTTTATAGCAATTTGTGACATCATATTCGCCTAAATTATTTCGATTTGTATCTGATATCATAATACAAAAACTTAGAATGAGAGAGGTTGACAAGCACAGGGGTTTCAGAAAGAAATCTAAGGAATCAATCTCATTTTTATTCTTTTCGACACGATCAAACAAATTGCCACGTTCAATTCAAAGTTTACATGGTAGAAAAGCATGTTAGATTTAATCTGCAATGATTAAACTAGTCACAATCACAATGTCTAAATAATTATTCCGAAATTACGGTAAAATAAACACTCGTAACAAAAGTAATATCTACTTGTAGCGTTAATTATAATTGCACCTGTTTACTTTATATCTAAAATAAATTCTTAAGCTATAGTAAAACCTCCATCCACTACGATATTTTGTCCATTTATAAAGCGTGAAGAATCACTTAAAAGAAATAATATTGTATTCAGTACGTCCTTGACCTCGATTGCTGAGCGCCCCATTGGATTTCGTTGACACACGTTTTGCGTCACTTTCTCCATCATTTCCAGTGGTAGAGCAGAAACAAGAGTATCAAGGGTATTAGTCTCATCGACAAAATATGGATTGACGGAGTTGACTCGAATCTGGTGTACCCCTAGTTCGCATGCCATGTTTCTTGTAAGAACATCTAAAGCACCTTTACATACTGCATAGGACACAGCGATTGGAGTGTGCACTTTGGATGCCTAAAGACAATTCCACTAAAACTTTAGTCAACAAAACAATAAATGTTTGATTACATTAGTAAAAAAGTTTACACGTACCACTGAAGATACATTTACAATTGAGCCCCCTCGACCTGATTCGATCATTGCTTTTGCTATTTCCTGAGAAACATTTATGACAGCCTTCACACTGAGATCGAAGTGCCTTCAAGCAAATACAATCACTCATCAATTACATTTGCATGAAATTTTGAATTTGCAAGTTGCATGAAAATAGTTTCTTACGCATCACAGTCTTCCGCAGTTATGGTAAAGAGCCCAACAGGAGCTGGTATGAGGACTCCGGCATTGTTTACAAGGCCATCCATTGGTTCATGAATTTCAGATGTTAATACTTCCTTTGTTTGACTCCAATCCTTTAGGTTAACGCAGATTGTGTGAATATTCGGGCATTTTGCCTTCAGCGAAGCCAAATTACTTTCGGTGCGTGAAAGTGCATAAACCTCAGCCTTCAAGTTGTACAAAATCTCAGCAAGGGCACGTCCGATCCCTGCAAAACAAAACAAATCACATTCAAGTCAATTAGCTGGACTGGAACTGGAATTACGTCGATCCCCATGCACGTATTGTTATTTGAAATAATATACAATTGAAAATTATGAAAAAACCTTTTCCAGCTCCAGTAATAAGAATTCGTTTTCCCTCGAAATCATATTTATGGTCGACTCCGGTTTCTTCCATATCAGATTCACGAAGGCCGAAGCGTTTCATTCAAACCAGCAACCCTTTCAATCATCAGTCTCTTTACCAAGCACAACGCAGACGCAGCTTATGGAACTCGTGTAGCAAATACTGTGAATACCTGAATGTAAAGTGAAACAAAACACGACGTTTGAGAAAAAGAACAGCAGCTGCAGCACAATTAGTTTTAAGAGTTAGAAAATGAAAAGTAGGTCAGTCAGTCAGATTAATTGAGAGTATTGTCCCAAACATAACATAAAAGTCATCAACTAGTAGACCTAATGGCTTAATTAAAGTGACGTTTAATGAGTGCCTAATTAACTAGAATTATGTAAGATCACTGATTGAAAGAATCTTGGAAATATGGATATTAAGATCTTTAATTAATACAATTGAGCTTTGCCACATAACTTTAGAAAATACCTTCCAATTTGAATGATGTCCGCGTTTACAATATTATTACAATTCACTTAATTGTATTGTAATCTTGCAACTACTGGTACCGGTTTACCTGTATTTTCATTATGCTTGTCTTGGTTGCACCCAAAAAACTCAAAGCTGACATACTGACGTCAAACTTTCTAAAAACCTATTCATTTTCCATTCAACCATACAACATACAAGAGGAGAATTGAACTTTAAAAAGAGATTTCACTCGTTGAAGGGGGATAAGCCCACGCACGGATGTTAGTGGTTTTTTAACTTTTGGTTTTGTCTTTTTGACTTTGACTCTTGGCATCGTTACGTCACTTGCAATGCAATTGCAAGCTAAAAGGATTATATATGGCTAACTCGTGGGTTAGGTTTTGATATAGCCTGAAGGCAAAAAACTCAATATTTTCACGACTTTTGTGTAGATGTGACATCATCATTCATTATTCACTTCTGTAATTAGGCATAATGACAGCTCTAACCTAAAATTATTTAGGTATGTGTGTGGCGAACAAATTAGCACATGTGCAGCACGTGATGTTTTTGAGAAGATTTCGATTTTAATGAGCATTAATAAAATGTTGAAAATGTTCATTAGGTGTGGAATGAAAGCTAATTGTTTCGACAATCGAAACTTAAATATATCCATGATGCCCATGCTTTATTGATTTTTTGCATAGCTTTACAGGTAGAAATGAAAGAAGAGTGCAGAGATTTCTGGTCTGGCTGGGGTTTGTGATCGAATCGAACGAGCTAGAATGAAAAAATGATTGAAGTGACATGGGATGTTTCATATTCATGTGCATGGGATGACACATGGTTTCCATAACCGTGGACAAAAGTAAAATACTAGTGCTATTAATTTATTTTCATACTTTTTCCTCAATAAGGCAAATGGCAAATGTACAGAGTCTTTAAACGTCTCCGCAAATCCAAACTTCATATATATTTTGTAAAATACTCAAAAGTAGAGGTCAATAGTCCCATTCCTACAGCTTCAGAAAAGAAGAATTCAGCAAAAAAATATAATCTACAATGTCATGCAAAGAATGCGCCAGCTCTGGCGGAAGCGCCTTTTCGATGCGCGTTTCTGATGTCCGAAGTCTATACAATCCTACTACCGCTCGGGTTGGTCTGACTTCATTGAGTTCGCCCAAATGCAAAAGGATCAGGTGCCTGGAAACCCGAAGCAGATGTCGACAAGTTTGTCAACTTCCCCCTTGCTGTGCCGACCAATTCAAAGCGTATTGGTTTCGAAACTGTGAGGTCCCAATCATTCGTAGATATGAAGAGCAGCCCTGGTTCAGGAACAGAATTGTTCAGCAAGAGTGGAGAGAATTCATTGACAATCTTGTGACGCCGTACAATATCGGCTGTAAACTTTGTCCAGGACCTGATGACTGGCAGTTCAAGTGCCACAAGGCACGCTCGTTCATTGGACCCACCGTGGAATGCGTGTGGGACCTTCCAGATCAAGATCCTTGGTACATGCTAATTCAAATTTCTTTTCATTTTAGCATCCAAAGTCCAAGTTGCATTTCTAAAAAGAAATGTTTTACTATTTTTGCTATTTTCTCCTAGTGCTCTAACTCGGTACGGTTATAACCGTGATTGGCGACGTTACAACGAAGACCAGCGTTTAGAAGCTTCAGACATTATGTGTGGTTGCAATGACGAGCCAATCTGCAAACCGTTAAGGGATCCTTGTGAATATCCACCATACCTTGGCCAGAAATATGGAGCAAGATATATGGCGTGGTCGCAACCAACGGGCTTCATGTTTTCCCGTCGCAAGCCTTTCCATTACGAATCAATGAAAAAGTGTTAGTTTGACTCAACACTAGAAGAGCCTAATTTCGTCTGAAAATTCACAAGTTACAAACCTCGATATTGACACTAATCTCTCAGGACAGAAAGAAGCAGACTCTAACGAGAGTGTAACACTGCCATTATATCCAAGAGTAATAATAATAATAAACCGCTTAAACCACTTAAGCAAGCTAAGAATCTACTCCAATCCATCATGACTCTTTATTCTCCTACTACAATGTAATAGTAATCTCTATTTACATGTACTAAGAAACCGTAAACTGTCTTTAATTTTATTTACTGCAAATACTCAAACTCTGTTTTGGGCTTCGGCTTAATGGGTTTAAGTTTTTCCTTCTCCTTTTGCTTGGGCTTCGGTTTGGGTTTAGTTGATTTAGGTTCATTGGTTTCTTCCAGCTTCTTCGGATTCCAAAATACAGCCTTCGCTTTGCTATCTGCACTGACAACGACTGGGATTGAACCGATCATCCTCTTTTTACGCCGACGAAATATGAAAAATTCCCCGGCGAGAACTGTTGTAGCAATAAAAAAGCCCATGAAAAGAAGATAAAATGATCCTTGCATGTCCCCTAGCTTGACGGTTCGTTCTGACTCTGAACCCACGATTCCAGACGTTGTAGAACATTTATCTTTCTGAGGCCAGTAACGACTCTTCCATTTCTTTATCAATCCTGTTTGTGACATTTCTTTGATTCTGAAATAGTAGAAACGTATGCACTCCAGTTCGTGCTCTTACAGCAAAATCAAAGTTTGAAATTTAAAAAAAAGTTTACTCTTGATTGAAAAGGGGCAAATAAGGACTTCCGCGTGGTACAGCCAAAGCAATTTTCTCTTCAAAAATGGTTTCTTCGCCTGAAATTTTGTAGAGATTTTTAGAATTCTCCTATAACTTGTTCAAATTTTGCAAAAAATACATGTAAAAATATGTACCAAGTATGTAGTCGCAAAATTTAGTAAGTTTGTAAGCATCCCTCATTACAGTCATCAGAGTTATTTTCCAATCAATGTATGCATGATCATTGTACTTTATATCGTGCAAGACTGATTCATTAAATGCTGGATGAATTAAAGCTTTTTCATAAAGTTCTCGCATTTTTGGGTCATTTGATCTCTAAGAAAAATATTCATTCTTTAGTTTATGACTACCAAAACAGGAACATTGAAATTTTGAGTAGACAAACCTTCAAATGGTCTTCAATTACACTTCCAGCCATAAATCCCCATGAGCTCACACCACGATGGTTTAGAATCCAACAATTAGTCGACCGGAAATCGCATCAGGTAAATGGGTTCCGCCTGAGAATTATTATAACAGAATTTTTACTTACAAAAAACACTGCTTTCAATATGAATGAATATGAATACTTAATATGAATTACAATGGCCAAGACATGGTACCTTGCTGTAAAATTGCGCCATATATGTACCAGTAGCAGTTTTTTAATTTGAATAATCCTCGATCATTAACCTTGTCATAATATTTGTAGTAATAACTCAAACAATGAATGATATTTAGTACAGGAGCCACAACAATGACAGCCACAATGATACATATCCATACCTATTAAGAACAAAAGTGAGGAATTTTAGTCGGGTCATTAAGAATAATTTAGATTAGAAGGTTCAAAGTTTCATACTTCAATGCTGAAAGGTTCGGCAAACAGAAGGACTCGTGATAATTCTGCTGGTCGATTCACCATGAAAGCATAAGCTTCTCTTTCCAGTACTTCGGTAAAATTTACATAACGAGCTCTTTCAGGCGTGACTGTGAATGCAGCTGCTCCAATAACTACATTCTGAATTACAAAATCAAATTATATGAGTTAATAGACTTGCAACAAAGAGTCGTTTCAGAATGTTTTACCGGATTTTCAATGACAAGTCTCATCATCCCGTTCCATCTGCCGTCCGATTGTATTACACCCCAAGTTTCTCCGGGTGGAGGCTCAACCACATTGAATGTAAAATTCAAGTTTTTGCCCATGTGCTCTACCACCTCCAACATTAGTCCTGAGTAACTGACGTTATGCGGGTTCTTCGGGTCATTTTTCGTGATGATTTGCCACGGTGGAAACTGGTACACAGAAAGTTTATTAATTTCTGTCGAGTTTATAATAAGAAATGCTGAATGTTCGTACATGCATTGATGCAACTAAAATTTTTCTTCCTCTAAATCCTCCAGTTACGTGAGGAAAAAGATCATCAGTCATCTAAAAAGTAATTAAATTATGTATTGTTCCCCAACATTGATCACCAATTTAGATATATCTATATACTATAATAATATGCTTATTTAGCCAGTATTCAACACATACAACAAGTCCTGTTACTGGGTTCCACCATCCCACCTCAAATACTCTTTTGCCCTTGGTTCCATATTCCCCTGCCTCCAAGTTCCAAGTGGAGCTGTTTTTATCGCATTTACTCAATACGAAATTTGATAAACGCTCCTAGCAAAATATAATGGATTACTTTACAATCATGATCAATAATCAGCATTTTCTTATAGTTTGGTTAATTATAATTTACGGTCATTGTTTGCGTAATATTCATAACTCGGTCAGCTCTAGAGGGCTTAATAATCTCCCATTCTTCATCAGAAACCTGGAGAAATAAATTAAATTCCCACGACGCGAGTTCCTCAATCACATCTGTTAGTAAACTTAATAGAGCATCTGTATGACATATAAGATGGTCCTAAAAAGTTTATTCGCAAAAAAAAAAAAAAAAAAAAAAACATTTTAGACACACAAAGCATACATTGTCGAAATGATCATACCCATACTTCAAGTTTCTTACCGGACGATCCGTAAAATTTTTTGAGGAATTGGTAATAAAGGCAATGTTGACGCCATCAGTTATTATTGAATTTCTGACAAAATCCCACTTGTCTTCATCATCAATCGTGTCCGACGCAACGAATAGCCATTGTTTCATAACATTTAGCATTTTTCGTCGTTTTGCCTGTGATTACATACGATTTAGAAAAAATTATCAAGTAACCCCACCTAAGAGTATCTGTGTTTGTTTCAGTGTAAAATACTTCAGTATGCCACGACGATTTCTCTTTATATTACTTACTGTTACAAGTACGAAATTGATTTTTCGAAATTCAGACACGACAATGAATTTCGTGGGAGCACTGCCACGATATTTATCCAAAACCTCTTCAATCTGTTCCGAACTGAAAAATTAATGAAAGCAAGGTTGCGTGCGGATTTATTTTTACATATTTGCAAAGTTGCGAAAATCGACTGCACAATCAGTTAGCTTTTTTTAGCAGAACTAGGAAATCAAGGGGTGACATGACTGTAGCTTGTGACATTAATAATGTAAGAAGTAATTCTTATCAATCTTACAATGAATAAAAGCTGCTCATACTATCCACCTTGAACAAGGATAACGCAATATCGTCAAAGTCAAGGTGTGAACTGAAACTTGCCACAAAAGTATCTAGAATCCCAGGTCTGGATTGTACGTCATATATTACAACAGCGTCTTTCCATTTTGGGAGCACCCTGTCACTTCTGACATCGGTGAAGAGTTGAAGAAGGTCTGCATTGTATTGGAACCAGGTCAGTGGAACCGTCAGCGCTGAGCCTCTGTCAAGCCTGGGGCAACCTGGTTCTGTAAGGGAAAACGACATGCACCTAGTTTAATTTTAAATTCATTTATAGGATTGCAAAGCTTGGCAAAAATTCAAAGTCACCCGTGAACGCTATGTGTACAATTGGTCCAAATATTTTTGTCATTCGTTTGTTCAGTTCATGAGACTCCGCACAACCAACAAGCGATAATAAAATTGATATTTCTGCAACTCCGTCCATGCCATCGTCTAGATCAAAAAATATTACTGTGACGTTGGCGGTTCGGGTAATATTCGTGGCAGAATATTCCCCGCTTGAATTCGATGAATGCTGAGTCATTTGTCCTGACGAAGGGGTGTTATTCACGGCTTTCAGAATCAACTCTTTCAAATCCGCTTCGGCGTTCTGTACGTTAGACACGGGGATAGTTTCAGGGGCTAAAACGACTCCTATTTTTCAAGATAACAAAAATTGTTTAAACTATATGACCGTGCTTTAATCACCCAAACTTAATTTTAAGCTCTTACCTAAAACAACGTGTTTATACTGAAAGTCTTCCGCGGCACACTGTTCCAAAAACAATGCAAAAATTAAAGGTACAATGTATTTGAATTTCCACCCCATTGCTAGTCACAGAAAGGATGATGCTTATGAGAAATCTATATATCACATTAGACTCCCTGTGGAATTCGTTTCCTAATTTTCCTGATCAAACCGACATTCGGCTTGTTTTAGAATGGAACTGAAATAGAATTTGTCCAATCGTTGGACTCCAACGGCTAGATTAATACTGAAAAGAAACATGAAACTCTGCAAGTCCATTTTCCCATTTCACATTTAGCGACAATGAAGGTAGTTTATTGTGTGACCCAAATATATTCACCATTTACCTAAATCTCAGTCAGAAGCGATAGACATAGATTGTTGGAAGACAACTTCATTTCCAAAGACATGCAAGGTTATAGACAAAGATTGATAAGTTTATAAATAATTAAAGATGCCCTATTCTCGTAAAAAAAGTTTTGCGAGGGAGAGAGAGGGGGAGTTTTCAAGTAAAAAAATTGTCCTGATAAATATGATATGATTAGATTTGCATACAATTGTGCATTTTATTTTATTCATCATTAGTTTAATTCTGCAATCTAATTAATAAACTACGAATCAGGTTCGGATGCACTCCATCCATTGATTTCGTATTGCAGCAATCTATTGTCGATTGGCTGCGGTAGTAATGAATTCACGAACTCAGGTTGGCCACTTCTGCGCGCTGGAAGCTGATATTCGAATCAAAATTTAAATGCATCATATTTTCATGTCTTCCTCAGAAAATTTAGTAATGAAATTGTTTTTTAAAAAAATAATTAGTCAACCGCAAAGCACATATCGCAGGTGTCCTTAAATCCCATACACTCTGAACAAGAAACGCATTCAGCAATGTATCGCCGGCTAAATGGGCAACTCTCTGGAAATGAAGCAGTCATAATTTGAGCATGCCATGCTTATCGTTTCGTAAATCACGTAAAGGCAATTTGTCGTGCACCTGTTCCCTTCTTCCATTTTATATTGCTCTTTGTTGTAATCGGACGAGGGCATTCTCTCATTGGTACACACTTGCTGAATCCGGTTGAGTTGTTGCAGTCGCATTTAATACATACGGTTTCCCTTTCTTGAGGACATGGTACTAAAATGCCATCAAAGTTAAGTTGTTAATTTGTTTAAAAAATTAAAAGTTTATAAGTATACTGCAATGACATACCATTTTTTTTCTTGGAATCCGTCAAAGTAAAGGCGGTTATCAGGAATACTATATTAAGCAAAGTACCAATCCTCATTTTTACTGTAAGCATATTATCAACAGTTTTATGAGGGCTTAGCTAAAACAAGAAACTATTCCCGAAAATTAAAACTGAAATAAAAATCTCATGTGCCATACTTAATTACGTTCTCATGAACTTAGTTTCGCGGAATGTGAAACAATGTCGCATTCGAATGGAATGTACTTAAGAATATGACTTTGATTTGACCTCAATTAAGTACATTTAACCAGATGAGTGCAAGAACTTCGTTTTGAATATACCCCACCAGTTTAGAAAGTACTGTGCATGCTTCTGGCTTCGACAGCTTTTCAGTCATATAGAAATTATAAAATATTTCAACTGCATTAAATATTGTCATTTAAAACATCGGATTCTTAACATTGCATTAAGAGAACACAATTTAAAATCATTCGATATAGAGACATTAGGAGAACAATAAAAAGAGTCATAATCACTGTCTGGTTTTCTTTGAAATTCATATTCTGACTCATGTCAATGTTTTTAATTTGTGCTTCCACTCCATTGGTTTCGCAAGGAAAGGAGGAGGAAACAAGAAAGAGCGCTTGCCATACAGCCACATATACAAGGTATCCTATTTTTACAGAGGAGCATTCATTCCTTTTGGTAATTGTGACTCTGGTAAGTACCGGCTTCGTAAGTGATAAAACTTATCAGGTTCAGTTAGCGTCTCGGCTTGGCTTAGTTCAGATATAGAGTTCATCGTTTCCTTCGTCCTTACTCAGATTGTAAGGTTAAAAGGGTTAAAATAAAAATTACTGCCGAGGAAAGTACGTAAATTTCACGACTGCCACAATGCAGTCATCAAAATCCTCCCGAAAGGCCTTATTGGAGGACTTACTCGGGCCATGGTCATCTTCTCCGCATGCCAGTGGTCGTGTTACATCGCAATCCCAAACAAGAAATTCCAGAAATATTTCACACAGAAGCCGTGTAGAACAGAAACAAAGTCAAAACTTGAGCCGCTTGTCCCAATTAGAGCAACTTCAAGTTGAAGATTTAAGTTCCGCAAGGAACCAAAGTTCTTTTTTCCAACCACAAATTCCACCAGCTCACTCAAATGCAAGTGCAACAGCAACATCTTTTCAATCGTCCTCCGCATCCGCTCAACCATATTCCACGGGATTAATAGAGTTTCCTGAAGCGACAAGCTCATTTGTACCTTACGCCGAACCAGGACCAGCACCACAGTGTTTGAAGAAGTCACCTTTTGCAAAGAAGCCATCCGTTAAAAAACATGCAACGAAAAAAACAGAGAATGACCAAATTATGGAACCAGTGGCACCACCACCACCAAGAAACTCTGTGCAATTTAGCTTCACTTCTTCAACTGCAACGAATGTCAATGGTGGTCTTGAAACTTCTCGTTCGCATCAGTTTAACATCTTAAATGGACCACCAGACAACAATGCGTCGATGCGTACATTTGAAAATCTGGATGCTTTGAATGCCATTCATCGTCAAGAGGAAGGCGTGCAACAGACACAACGTCCGATTTTCTATCCTCTGCAGAAACCTTCAACAACGAAAGCTTCTGCGTCATTGGTCATGTCTCATAAATCTGAGAACACAAGGCGTAGCGTTAATAATGAGGAAGGTATCCCTGGTTCTCCAATGAATTTATCCCGGCCAGCTTCAGCCGCTTCCTTCATCACTGAACCATTGCCTCGTCGTCCCCCAACAATAGCTTCACCTTCTACATCAAAATTGTATCAGAATCAATATCGACCCAGCTCACGTTGTGGAAGTGTTGTTTCAATGAACGGCCAAAGGTAATGAGACCGTTTCATCCATGGATTTAAGGAAGTCTGCCATTTCTAAAAACAATTCTGCAACAAGAATTAGCAACTTTGCAACTGGAAGCAATTCTGCCATCTCTTCTGTGCAAAATTTGAGCATTCAGCAAGGACAGGGTAATATGAGACCATTGTCAAGATCGGAGAATATCAATCAAAGACGTCAACAATCCAAAGGAAGCATTGAAGATTTAGCCAGTGATGATGAATTTGATGATATACAAATCATTGACGAAACAGGGCAACGTTCCATGGTCGGCCAAACAAATGAATCTTCAAACTCACAGCGGATTGAAACGTTATCTTCAAATCTTCCACCTGTTTGCGTTTCTCCTCATTCAACTCTTCAACAATCATGCGTCGGTAATCGTACTCCAGCTCATACTCCCGCTAGGAATATCAATACTCCTACTTCTTTTCTTCAGCAATCTCTGGGCGCGTTGAATTTGTCACAGACACACAGGAATGGATCTTCAGCCCAAGTGAATGTTCAACAGCAGCAGCAACAACAAATGTCTTCAAATGTTGGTGGAGTTTCACGAGGATATTCTGGTTTAGGCGGAGGTGTGGTTCCCCCTGGAACTATGCCCATGTCTTCAATACTAGCACGAAATGCGCAACATACCGTGAAAATACTGAACGACCCGAGACAAAATCAGACAGCACTTCATGGCGCTGGTCAGAATGGAATAGGTAACGTTCAACAGCCAATGAACTTAATGTCACATATCAGATTCAATCAGGCAATGTTGCCAAGAAGGTCATCGGCGTCATTAATGCTAAAGGATGGCTGCAGAATGGAAATTGAGAAAAGTTTAGCAGAAGCAAGAATGAATAATGAACCAACGACAAATATCCTTTACCATACGGAGCCACCCAGGTCTTTCAAAGGTTTAACTTTGAAGACTGTTGAAGGAGGTCACTCTGATGTTTTGGTGAGTAGGTTGGAAGAAAATTACATGAAATATCGAAGTCTTGTTTTGAGCAAGGAAGGTGGTATTATGACTCCATTACGGTTTCTCACTGAGATTTGCGAGCGAATGAATATCAACATTCATGCTGAAGTCTTCCGCTTCCGGGAACAAAACAGTGATGTACAGTTTAGAACGGAACTGTATGTTGGAGGTTTTTGTGGTAAAATATTTTATTTAAAATGCAATTTGGATAAATCGAATAATCCTCATGTAATATAACTTCTTGATCTTATTCATAGGACTGGCTCATTCACAAAACCAGGGGTTCTCCAAGCAGCTCGCGGCGGCGCACGTTCTTGAGAGAATGCGGATGCATTTCAAATGCATTAAGCCAACATATTATGCAGTGTATCCGGGCAGCCGTTACACAAAAATCAAGGGTAAACTTGAGCATTTGTGTCAAACATTTGACCTAGGACATGCTCAATATTTCGCAGTTGATCTTCGACGTGGACGCTCGAATAACGACGACTCTCAGCCGCGATGGCAATGTTCAGTGACGGTCCAAAACAAGGAGGCTTGTGGTAAGTGCGCATAATTCATATGTCTATGATATTTTCAAAAGTCGTCCAAAAATTAGCCTATTACTTTTTTTTACATTTTTTTTGGGTCTAGTTCATTCTGACAACTCGGAGTATGGAGTCTGTATGGCTGCAAGGAACCTTTACACAAGCTTTGTGAAGCCTCCAGCCGTTTCAGTGGTTCAAATTAATGATTACTTTGCAATTGGAGCAGAGTGCCCACTTTTAAATCAGATTCATCCATCACTTCTTCTAAATATTCCAAGCAAGAACGTAAGAAAGAAAATATTATTCCGAGATGTTAATATAATGCAAGCTTTTAATGCAGAAAATTTTTAATTATACGTATATTTTTATTTTTAGAAATTGCAATGGAAGGAGGAAAACGGGTTATCTAAAATTGAGTCTTGGCTCCAGGACCCAACAAATGAAAGTCGTTACTTACTTCAGACAAACTCCAGTGGGTCTACAAATCTTAATGAACTCCGACAAGTACTGGAGGAAGCAGTTGAATGGGCAATATACAAACACCGACGAGGAAATGTTCATCCTATGATTACTCGAAACGGTGGAAATCAAATGCAGATGATGGACATTGATGACTGTGACGACGATGGAAGCGATGACTTTCAAGACGCAGAAGACACTATTGTTGAACCGCCAGCCAATTGAAATGTAGATACATAATTTTAATGCGTTTGATGCATGAGATAATAGTTTTGAAAAATTCACATGCCTACTTATTATTTTAAGGAATTTTATATAGTTTTACATCATCAATATTTATTAGGTACATTCAAATTTCGGCCTCAGATTTTTACTTAAAATTTGGCCATGACTAGATGTAAGTACATTCATTTAAGTTGTCCATTTTTACTTTTAATTTTTAAATTTTACGCTAATTGTTGTTCTTGATCGGAACATGGTAAGATCAAAGGTTTCAAATAGCCGTTCACATCTTCTGACACCATCGAGAAGGCACCCTTTTCGAATTTTACTCGACCTTCGCCTTTGTCAAGCATGATTGAAACAGTTTGTTCGGGTGTTGGTTCACCCGCAACTTCAAATTGGCTAATTATGGAATAGCCCGGATTGTGAACGGGAATGTTTGTTGATTTATTATTAATATTAATACATTGACTGCTGCTCCGACAGCTTATGGAATCCGTTTTAAAATATTCCTGTAACATTAAAATTTATTGGGTAAATTAGTATTAGCTATGTTTTAGTAGAATGCCTATTTAATATTTGAGAAAGACAAGTTTTATGGATTTAAATTATTTTAATCTCTTCTATTACATTGTTGCAAGAATATAATAGCAGCCCCTCGAACACATCTTTGAGTTCGGTAAATGTCGGTCGGGCTGAGGGCTCCATTGCCCAACAATCTAACATCAAATTGTATCTGTAAAAAAACATGTGCTTTAATTAAATAAAATGGGTCTTGGGTATAAAATAAAACTAAGTGTGATTCTTTTAAAATGTATTATACAAATGGCTGGTTGCATAAGGAGGCTTGTGAAGTCTGAGACCTTCCCGGAGATGAACAATGAAGCTGCTACTCCATAAAATTCCTGGATATGGTGTTTGTCCCAGGCTGAATATTTCCCACAGAGTAACTTTAAAACATAAATGATATATTTTGATAGTTTTATTTTTACGTTTGGAGTTCAACAAAGGTCAATTTTTCAAACCTCCAAACGACCAAGCATCCGATTGAGGTGAGAACTTGCCTTCCTCCAACACTTCAAATGCCATCCATTTCCAGGGAAGTTCGAACTAAAGCATCAATCACACAGCTTCATACGTCAACCATTAATCATTTTTGCTTTGTTGTTTTTTCAAAAGTTTATTTATCAACTTACGTCATCCCCACTAGATCTGACGTAGTTTGAATATTCCATTAGTTGTTTTGACAGTCCAAAATCAGAAATTTTAGCCACATTCCCCTTCAAGAGAACATTTCTTGTAGCCAAATCACCATGTATGATCTTCTTGTTTTCTAAAAATTCTGAAGTGAAGTAGAATCATGTTGAAATCCAAAACTGACACAGGTGGTTAATTAATGATTTTTATTTTAAAAATACTTGTTTACCCATTCCGTTTGCGATTTCCCGAGACCATTTCAACAAATCCACTGTTGAAATTGAGGTTCCGTTTGACGCATTTTCATTGTCCTCTTCTAGTAATGGCCAGTATGACTTCTCTAAATGTGTGTTTTCATATCTTCGACCTCCATCCATACTTCCATGAAAAACCAAATTTTGCATAAGTCTTTAGCAATGACCCATTATTACGCATTAGCTTAATGATCCATATCGAATCACATTTCATCCTGACATACCTGATATTTGTGTTAATGTAAATGGTGTCATTGCTGATGAGATTAACGAATGAAACTCTAGACTTTTTTAAAAACTGTTCCAAACTCCCCCTAGAGCAATATTCAACCGCAATGAAAATTTCTCCTAAAACATATAACGCAATCTTTTAATATCCACGTATTTGGTTTCAGAATTTTATATTTTGAAAACTCTTACGTTTTCTAATATTTTCTGTACAAGCCCCCACCAAACTAACCACGTTTGCATGTTTACCGATGTATGCCATTATTTTCACCTCCGAAAGTAAAGCTTTAAAATAGTTAACGTCGAATCTGGGTTTAACTGTTTTCACTGCAACTTCCATGTATCGATTTTCCCCAAAATTGCCAAATACATGTCCCCTGAATACTTGCCCAAAGTTCCCACTCCCAAGAACAACTGAAGTGTCTATTACATAAATAGGATTACAACACTTTTATTTAAATATATCTTCTGCAATTTGAATGAAAATAGGGATTTGGAACAAATACCAATGAACAAATCCCTTTTGGGAATCTCAAATTCGTCATTGTAAGGCAATGCATGAAGCAAAGATTCATTATCCAGAAACGCGGAATTTTGTACTGCATCTAAATTGCCCTCTCTAAACTCCCGAATCTCTTCATCAGTCAGTGCACGAAGACGCTTTCGCTGGTGCTGTACTTTGGACCAACAAATTGACAGCGTTACACCAAATACAATGATTAGGGTGAATATGAATGTTGCACCGAGTTGTACTACAAAGGTCATTTCATCTGGGGGAAAAACATTACCCATTTAAACAAAAAGCAACAACGAAGGAATTTTTCATTTTTTTGCGAGAAAAACAAACCTCTGACTTTTACACTGATTTCGGCTGTCGCCGTTCCCAGAAAATTCTTTGCTACGCACATGTATTTTCCCCGATTCATGTAGGTTACGTAACCAAATACAAGACTTTTTATTCCCGAACCATCGTCCATAACTTCCTTATTACTTAGTGCTTCCTTTGTAAAAAAAAAATATCATCTTGTAAAAAGTACTTTTACAGTTTACTGTTAAATCAAAGTGATTCTTTTCGTCATCTACCTCTTCATCGCTCAATGAAATCCATTGAATTTCAGGAATTGGTGTACCTGAACTGATGCAAAGGATTGTCTGATTTCTGTCATGCAAAGTAAATGTTATTTCACTTTCGCCGTCTCCTTTATCAATTACATGTATTCCGTTATTGGATACCAAACGTATTGATGGAGGAGATGCACCTAAATTAAATGAATGTGGAATTTTGAATTTTCAATCACATGCCAAGTTCAAAATTAATTGTTCAGATCTTACCATCCTTTAAAACAATTGATTGCGATTTGTTCACCCATTCAGTTGAATTCCAAACGGGGGCAAAGCAATATGCTCTTTGCAAACTGATATCATCTAGCAGTAATGTAAAGTTCATGACGTTTGTATTGAACGTGAGATCATGCATCCCATCAATGGCTATTATTGAGAAAGGTAAAGTTTCAGACTAAAATATTTCAAAATGTTTCTATTTTAAATGAACAACCTTCCGAATAAATTGTCGTTCCATTTGCGTACTCAAACCCAAAACGATGTCCATAGGCAAAGTAGTATCTTGAAACGCTACAAAAGAAAGTTATATTTTGTCCAATGTACAATTCGCTTTCAATTGGGTAGAAGTACATCATTGTAGAAGGATCTGCGTCATCCCAGTTTAAATCTGTTTGCAAAAATAAATGAATGTAATTTCGTAACAGATCTTGTTTGAATAGTGCTTTCTTGTATTAATTTTATACAGAGTTTTGGAAGCGTTGAATCCAATTGAGAGAGCTTATTTTGTGGGACAGAGAAAAAATGATGCAGTACAGTAATAGGTTTTCCGTGATCATTTTCACACCAAACAAACCCTGGTAATATGCCTTCGGATATATTCATGTAAACACAACCCAAACATGGCTCTTGGGTTGACAATCTTTTGATACATTTCTGAAAAATCAAAGTATTTTTTTAATTCTCATAGTCAGCTTTTCTTTTGAATTTTGATTTCCTAGACTAGCAAACCTGATTTCGCTGACTTGTGAAAAAGCTACCACAGTGCATAGCAGAATCACAAGTTCTGTGACGAGGCGAATACTCTTGCTTTCCTGTCTGATTATTGATGCATTTCCAACCTATTTTTTCTTCAACAATACTCAAACTAACAACAATGATTGCAGCACATTCATCTTGATTCCTTGTGCCTTCATCTAACGATCCAAAAATCAGAACATAAATAACATATTGCCACAGTTTTCTCAAACATATATTTTTTTGTTTGGTACTCACATATTAGCTCGTGTGACAGTTCATATTCAATGATTTTTTCTTTTTTATGAACCTCTGCGATCAGATTGGTTTGCTTGCAAGGATGATTGATACTTCGACATGAGTAATTTGCAGCAACGCACAAGGACGTGCCACTTTTATAGGACAATCCTAAATTCGCATTGAATCTTGTAATTTTGGCATTAAAAATAGAATAAGAACTATTTTTCGGTTGTATGTTATTATTCTGGACCTCGCGGTCAGCCCAGATAGTCTTATGGATGAGATTTGTGGTGTCACTAAATACTTTTGTTTCCTGTAAATTATCATAATTAATTTACTTAGGTAGGTGCACTATAAAATTTTAATAGAGGAATATTTTTACTTCACTACAAACCTGATCTTGCATTTCCACCCATTCGATAGGATAGCTTGCACTGCATAGAAAGTCCACGTTAACTGAACAAGCTTGAAATTTTATCGGCCATAAATGAGATGTTGAATGATTAAAATGATGACTTTCAAACAAATCTGACAACGATTGATCTTGTATTATTAAAATTGAAGGTGGATCATCCAGGGATCTGCATGACTCTAAAAATTCTTTTGACGTTGCCATTATAGAGGTAAAACTTGTTAGCATAATTGAAACAATTAAACAGCACCAGCCACTATTTATATGAAAATTATCCATTTTTAGAACTATTTTACTTCAAAATCTACTGCTAAATCTTGCATTAAACGTATATTTGTAGATCACTGCATACGAAGTGCAAAGATAGCAAAGATCTGATTCAACCATGTTCCATTATTCTAGTAATGCTTTTGTCTACCACAATCTTGTGGTGGACTCTAGTTTTATTGGAAATGAAAATAAAGTACGTTAAAATACTGATTGCACCCATAAGATTTATCATAATCATCCAAAGACACAACTTTTATTACGTATATACTTTAATCCAGCTCTTTTTTTCCACGTTTGCACATTAAAACCACACTTTTCATAAGATGACCTAAAATAAAGAAACTTTTTGTCCACACTTGCGCCAGTCATTAATGAACACTTTAGAGACGCTATAATCCATATTTACCGAGTACGTAATATAATGAACACGTCTCTCTGCTTCAGCTCTCTGTTGGCAGTTTAATTAAAAACGAATGATCTGTCAGCATGATCACCCAACTACTACGTACCTTGTGTTCATTAATCATTAAATTATCGATTTTGGGACACACACAACACCATTTGTGGGACTGCTGGAATTAATCATGTCTTGTTTTTTGGACAATTTATATGGCTTTGACCTTAAATGCAAGAGTTCATTAATCATTAAATTATCGATTTTGGGACACACACAACACCATTTGTGGGACTGCTGGAATTAATCATGTCTTGTTTTTTGGACAATTTATATGGTTTTGACCTTAAATGCAAGACAACTGTAATTCGTACCACATTTGCATAGCTAGTTCAGGTACTGTGTACAAGACACAAAATTAGCAAACCTAAACTACCTATTAGTAAAATTAGCAAACCTAATAGCAATAAAGTCGGTCAAAATTTCATTTTTTTCCAATTTGAGGGTACTTCTCACTCTCCAGAGCTTTAATGCGTAAATTATTACCAATGCCGTGTCGTTTTATAGTTGGAGTTGGAAGCTTCATTTCAATCCAACATTTCAAAACATCCACACGCACTGGCCATTACTGTAATGCAATGACCTCCAGCTTTCATCAAGCTCATTTCTCCAAGTCACAAGCCACAAATGGCCAACTCATTTTGTTTGTGCAAAACTAACAGAATGGCGATGGCATACGGTAAATACTTTTGGAAAATTAATATCTTTGCTTTCTGCAACAAAGACGTTTGCGTCATTCGTTTATAGGTTTCCAAAGTCAAAGGAGAATATGAATTGGATACGTGATATTTGCTTTAGTTAAACATGACGAAATTCAAGTTTGGTTGAAATTGCTTAATTTTCACTGTACATGTTAAAAGTAAAATGAAAGGGAGATAGGTAACAAGCTCTGTCCCTGTCCTTCCATAAGCAGCAACCGCCTGCAGCTGTACTCGCGCAAACACTAACGGCACAATACTGCTGCTGCGGCTTTAGGAAATATGATCCGACTCCACGAAAAAAATGATTTATGAAAGGGAAAGGCTAAGTGAAAAGGGAAAATAACCCTAAAATTACCCTTTATTGCTATTTTTGACATGAAATATTGGGTTCTTAGTTCATAAAAAATAATCTACATTACATCCTGCTACATGCTGTCAGCTATAATGCCGTCATGTCTGTGAGTTAATAATGATTCAGTTGTGCTGGAGCAAGAAGTCTCTTTTCACAAATCATTCCAACGATGGGTTGTTTTGATCCTTTCTAAATGTGATTATAAAGCGCTTACCTATCAATTAAGATGTTTTTTTACTCGGTATCAATGGGTAAATGACCGTAGAATAGTAATTTTGTAATTCATGAAATGTTTAGAGAAAATAAATGTAGAAGGATATCATTTTGTCCTCACGCTAGGATTCGTAGTTCGCAATTAATTGCATACATGTATCCATTAGACCGTACCCTGCAAAGACGGTTGGATGTATTCAGTTTCGGGAATAAAAATCAATTATACTTTCTCTTTTGTAATTGGCACCTGTTGAGCGTTAATAAAATTGGTTGCTCTCCCACACACTTTTGTATGAGATAGAATAAATATTATGCTGTAATAAACCCTCATATTGTATATTGGGAATGATTACTTATTACTAGAATGACACAATTTCATTAAACAAGATAAATTGTATTTTGAGTCACATTGCCAATCGCTTATAACGTGTGCTACTTTTATAGAGTTTTCTAATAGAGTCGGTTTCTCATGACTCAAGAAGCCACATTATAGATTTTGTGCGGATCTCAGTTACTACTGGCTGACATAATGATTTGTGGCATAGACTTTTCTACATACATACAAATGATTCATAGAAAATGTTATTGTAAAAATGTTATGAACGGTTTGCATTTGGATTCGATTCGGATAGGCTAGGATTTGAAACAAGTAAAAGGGATTTACGGAAAATTTTGGGAAATGTCCTGCTTACATTTGTATTTAATAAGTTTTTCCTGATCAATTTCATCGAAAATTAGTGAGTACAGGTGCAGAAGTACGTATGTGTGGAATTATTTAATTAAAAATAACATTTGAGCAATAAATATGCCTGTTCATCAGCATCAGAAAGGTTTGCTGTCAAAAATAACTAATGGCTCGAAATAAGTATAAAAGACTACATATTTCATCATACCCTATTTGTTACAATTCACAATAGATTTTCAAGGAATGCCGGTTTTCGAATTTCGATCATCATTTTGATCTTGGTTGTCTTGATGCTAGTTAGCTATTGTCAGAGTTAAAGATTGGTTTGGAGGCAAATAATTCCTTGGAAATAAATAGATTTCCCCGTAAGATGTGTAGTGATATTAGACTGAAAAAGTATGGATAAAATGAACATTTTGCATCCTTCAGCCTTGGATGACAACCTCAGAGCTAGTAATTTTTAAAACATGAGTCACTTTGTTACAATTGTTCTTAGTCTTCTCCTTCATTCCATGCAATGTGACGCCAGCTCAAACCACATCTTGGTAGAAAATACAATTGTCCAATGTAGCAATGAAGATGTCCTCACAATCGGATCTGCAAAGCAGCTTCAGCTTATCAGGTTGGCTTCGTCATTCCACGGCCACGTGCAGTTCGACCTAAAGCTTTACTCAAGATGCAAGAAAAAGCTGTTCATTACATTGAAAGTGACAGACACCCCCGAAGATTTCATATCCAACGCAATTGTAATACTCACGCATGGGAAAAACTCTCTGACGAAAAAAACCTCCCGGTTTGGCAACCCCATCGCAGTTAAATTCGTGCAGGGAAAAATTTTCCACAAATATCCTCTCAAGTTTCTCTACCGAGTTAATGGGAATATGTCGGAAGAGATTTTAAATTCAGAGCACAACAAAAAGACATACGATGGATGTAATAATCAACAAGACGCAACAAACCCAACTTGTGGATTCTTTCCGAACATCGATAGGCACCCTGCTGGATTCTGTTGTTCTTGTGGTGACCAAAAGGGCGGTATCCACCCAAGGGGCCAGTTTAATTGTAACGCTTTGGGTAAAACTCCTGGTCAGTTAACTTCAGCTCATTGTCTTCGGCCTTGTCCCTACCATTAAAAATGGCGGTATCCACCCAAGGGGCCAGTTTAATTGTAACGCTTTGGGTAAAACTCCTGGTCAGTTAACTTCAGCTCATTGTCTTCGGCCTTGTCCCTACCATTACAACGTATACGAGCTCAAGCATCCCATCCTGTATCAACGATTGAGGTTTGAGGTGTTTAGGAGTGAACCAACAAAAAATGGTAACATGACGTGGCATAGAATGTCCACAACTAATGGTGTTCAGGTGGACAATGATAATACTGTCGGTACTTCTGGCGCAATGAAGGTAAAAACTTCAGTAACATCAAGTGTTGGGTGTTCACTAGATTAGTATAATTGGGATAGATCTTTCTATATTTCGTAGGTGACTTACTTTCCCCATCTTCCAGCTGCTAACCGTTTACCCGAAGTATTTGATCCTGCTTCACAACGGCTCCTCGCCCCAATTCCTTCAGAGACGTCAGTTGATAGGAGAGATTTACCAGATCCCTTCAGAGGACCTCCTCCGGACCAAATGCTCGTAGTGTCCAACACATTGTTGTCCCCAGACGGAGCTGAGTGTGACAAAATTGGGTCCGCATTGAAAGCTTTCACGCATCAAGAAAATCCATGCAATAAGCCACCGAATTCATGTTTAAAAAATCAACCGTTTGATTTATGGAAACGAGATCAGGGCAAAAATGCACCCACTTCAGCAAAGTTTCGGCTCTCTAGTTTCCAAAGCCCGGAGAGTAACATTCCACCGTTTGCAGACTTTAGTAGGGACCGTACTGAGGGATATTTGTACACTGAGGAAAAGGCACCTGCACCAACTACTGTACATATTGAGGTGCCCGCTGATGACATTTCGATAATCTCTCCGGGCTATAATGCTTTCATAAAATCCGGACTGACCAGCACAAGGGAAGGTGGAGCAGAGATCGTTGTAAATATAACGAACAACGAGCAAGCCGACGCTTCATTCACTGTTCAACTGGTCGAGTGTTCTGTTGACATTCTCGGTGTAGAAGGAGGGACATTAACTTCCGAAAATGGAAAATATTGGTCCTTTAGAGACGAAGAACTTTACTTTGGACATTAAATCTAACGATATCACTCAAACAGTGTTTTGCTTTGTCCTGTTGGTAAACCAATTTGGAGACTCGATTGCAGCTCGTGAGATAACTTTCGAGCCAAATATGACATGTTCGTGTGCTGATACTTGTCAGTGTGCTTGTGGAAATGTGACACATGTAAAATGTGTAAGACTGACTGACGACAATATTTTAGCTGCCGGACTTTACCATGAAATCAAAAGTGCATTCCAAATACAACAAGATGAGGAGCATGAGTCTCAACAACGAATGAAAAGGATATTTCACTGGGTTTTAATTATCCACATAATCATATTCATTATCGGTGGAATAGCATGGTCCATACAAAAATGTATTGAGTCCTGCCAAAACGAAGAGGATGAAAATCAGGACGGGATTGAGGCTGGAAGTTCAGACTCTGAAGGCGTAGATGACGGAACAGAGACTGATTATGCCTGTGGCCAACCCATTTCTGCAAGAAGTACCGAAGGCTCCGAAGTAACGCTTTATAAGAAGAAAAGTGGAAAAAAGAAGCATAAAGAGAAAACATCAGATCCATCAATTAAAATGCCGGATGAACCGTCGATAGTAACATTGTCACCTATTGCAGACATCAGTAAAACCAGCGCTTCGCATATGGCAGTTCAGGCAGGAAGCGATCTCATGGGCATTGATCACAATAGCCCTGCAAACCTATCTCACGTAGTGTCTTTTAAGGCGGATAATGAAATCCCCAAGAAGGATGTGTATGACAGAGCAATCAGTGGTTTAAAGTCTAAGGCATCCGTAAAACCGTCTACCTCAACGACAGACGTAACTGGGAGGACAAAATCCCTTCCTGCTGTCCATGGAGAAGGTGCAAATGATGGGAGCAAACATACTACAAATACTTCAATTCATCATCAGCCATCGGAAATGGTAGATATTCATGCGGACTACAGTCAAGTGGAGCATAAAGTGCCGTCTCACATTGTCCCTCCAGCTCCGTCACGCTCAATGTCGCATATAACTAAAAAATCTAAAGGAAAGGGTGGACAAGCATTTTTACACGATGAGTCTCCTTCAATAGACCTGGGCTTCGGAAGTAATAGTAATACTGATAGTCAGACTGAAAATAATGTTGACGCTTATTTGGCCTTCTGTGCTACCGCATCGAGCTCACAAACTAGTTTTGGGACTTATAATAGGAGACGAAGAGATCAATATAGTGCATACGATTTTCTCCCAGAGCCAAGACATCGGGCATCAGTAGTGACATGGGATAGCTAGTATTTAATGTAGAAATACAGAACATACTATTTAAGCTTTTTCGGAACATTTAATAGCAAATATTGTTAATTAAATGTAAAAGGTGCAGTACAATTACATATATTAGCTAATTCAATTAAATAATCTAAACATTACGTTTGGTGTAAAAAAACAGCAAACACTTTTTATGACTTTTGCTTCTTTATTATTCCAGCAGCGCCGTGAAATCCCAAGATTTTTGCGTCATCAGCATCATTATTCCAAGTAGTGCGAAACATATAAAACCTAAGAAGCATCGCATTAGCACTTCATTTGCATATTATTGCAAATTCAGCCACAAGACTCCTTTTGATGTGACGAATTGTTTTATGAATGTCTATTTTCTAATTTTTAGTCAACGATTTGTTCGGCTATT
The DNA here is from genome assembly GCA_027743895.1 of Seira musarum. Lineage (NCBI taxonomy): Eukaryota > Metazoa > Arthropoda > Collembola > Entomobryomorpha > Entomobryidae > Seira > Seira musarum. Next base: position 27,527 of record JAHZMX010003058.1, read on the forward strand.
TCAGGTAGTAAGAGGTTTATGCCAGCTAGCATCTTCAGTAAACTGAGTAAACACAAATGAAAACGTGAAGAACCAAATGGCATCGCAATGTCACCGTCATTCCGATAAAAAACGCTTCTACTCAACTGCGATTGAAATGTCCTGTGACTGTTGTGGTTAAAATGACAGATACGGACTAAAAATAGTCGACTTGAACAAATGTTGTATTGTTGATGAAGGTAAGGTATTAAAAGTTAAATCTTTAGTTTTTTTTGTGAGCTCCCCAAAACATTACAAGGTTAACTTTAGTAGAAAAGATGACATAAAATTTGCATGCTCTCCATTGTATTCTCAAAGATTTAATGTTTTTTTTTTGCTTACGACTATAGCAGAATATTTGTATTGTTCTTTCAATGCTCACCATTCGAAGTTTTCAAGAGACTCTGAGAAAACGTTTGAAATAGCTTATTGTTAACATTTTTGCATATTTTTTTTCAAACATTTTCCTATTATTATTACTTAGATGATAGCTGCTTTTAGAGTTTCCCCAGTATTAGCAGCACATCAGTGATAATGAATTTTGTCCAAATAATGCGAATGCGTAAACGAAACCTGATTATTTTTTTTTCTCTCGTCTGGCTTGTCCAGAATTGCTATGCTATGCTATGAAACATTTTGTTCAATATTGAAGCAATTGTCCATGACTTTTCTAGATCCGCAAAAAGATTCATATCAGTAAAAACAGT